>VYWZ01002075.1:0-26421 GCA_008711595.1 Fusarium xyrophilum
AGAAGGTAGGGATAAATAGGTGTAAAAATCAATATTTAGAGGTACTAGCTCTTTTACCTCACTTAGCGTGATTTTAGCGCTGGTAAAGACTTTTAGTATGAACCTCCGTACTCTGTATAGCATCCATCACAGATCGTCTCACGTGATGTTAAATGTCAGGTTTCTTGATCCAGAACGATTCTAAAGCTATATGCACAGCCAATCATCGTACTTGGTAATAATTTTATACGGCGCCCTATACCCTATACCTGAGTCCTATGACTCTGGGCGGTATTTATATAGGATATGATGATATATGTCTCTTGCTGTCTTTATGCAATTTCCCAGTAACTGCAGTATCGACGTCTTCAGGTGACCCGCGTGGTCTTCATACTTACAATAACTGCTATGAGGCTGTGTCGCATAAGGCGGGAGTATATGTATATACCAGTTTCTTGGAGAAGCTGGGGTTTAGATCATTTGAGTGCGTCATAGCGAGCCCGTTTCGGATCTCATCAATGGCCTCGCCTCAGTATAAACAGGCCCTGTTCTTACCTTTTTCCTCGTTCGACTCTATGTCACAGGCGGAGAGCAACAGATTAAAGACTCAGAACAAAGGAACATGTCAAGGCGCCACCTGCAGAGCAAGCATCTCAGAAGTCAAGGATCGCTGGTTTCTTCTTGCCGTTGGCTCTGCCCCAGTCGGAGAGTCTCTTCGTGGAAGATTTGAATCCATGTGAATTCTTGGATCAACCTGTGTAACAGGCACTCGTTCTCGATATCTTCGAAAACTCATCGCACAAGACTATCCTGGTTTCGGGGTTAGGCGGACTCGTGAGGGCGTGCCTTTCATCTTGGTGACTGTGGAGGAGGACGAGTGTACGTAAAGAACTGTAGAGTTGTAAGAAAGTGAAGTCGAGAGATTAGAGGAGAAAGCATATGCAGAGAAAGGCTGGATCAGAAAACGTTCATTATGCTACGCACACGTAGGAAATAATTGTACCAGGAACTGAGCATAGATTTCGATCAAACAGTATTTATATTTGCGCCCTGCTATGCAAAATGCCTGCCTATATCCCGCTAAACAAGGAACATATGAAATCAACATAGTAAAGTATAGCATAGTCAATACAAATGAATCCAAACTCAACATTCATCAAACCATGTCGTTCATAGACATTCATTAGAGTCCGGACGGACAGTTTGCGCCCTTAAGAGTCAGTCATACTCTCTTCTTTCGTCGGTTCGTCGTGAGTCAATAAGTGTGAGATCTGAGCCTCCAGTACAGATTCAGTGTGTTCGGCCACCCTCTCGGCCACCTTTCCATTCTCCCGGTTGTCTGCTTCCACTGCTATCATCTTTTTCTCCCTTGTAGCTTGATTGGTTCCAGGTACTGTGGACCCTTGCTTTTCTGCCGCGTCTGGTTCCGTATCCAGTTCTGCTTTTGTGTTTGGCTCATCAGAGACGTCCCTCTCGTTTGCAGACGTCGTCTGAAGGTCCTCTGTTTTGCCCCCTTCTTGAAGCATTTGAGTCTCTTGGCTGTCGCTCTTCTTGGATAGTCCTTCCAATGTGTTTCCTTTTTCCTGATACAAGGCTTGCGCCTCTTTGATTTCTTCGCCTCCAACGTCTTCTCCTTTTTCTGCTGACAAGGGACTTTTTCCTCTGTTCCATTTTTCTCCCGCTGCATCCTCCTTGGTGTCTTGTGAACCATCCCGTATCACTGTGCCGTTGTCTCCAGGAGTGATATTCCCCGAATGTGTTGAGCCGGGTGCCGATTCGTTGTACTTTATTCCTGTATTATCCTCCTTGCCGCTGCTCACGAATTCCCCTTGACCTGCATGAACCTCGCCAACTTTCGCAATGGGAACGGCATGCAAATCCTCTCCTAAACCCACACCTCGGGTTGGGCTTGGAGTTGAAGTCGAAGTAGCTGGGGTCTCGTGCCTCTCCAGAGCTGAGTCGGGGGCCGTGAGTGCATCCGAGTCGATGAGTGCTGACTTGTCGGCGGTAGGCGTTTCGTCAAGTGGTGTTCCTTCAGGTCCCACATCACTGTAAGATGAAGGTATATTCCGATTCGCTGCCCAGGTAGCGATGTCGTATAGGCCGCGGGGCGAATTGTATTCATCACAATTACTCGGCAACGGGCTCGGGGGGGAGCGTCCGCGCGTGTAGTAATGTGGTTCGTATCTGACAGGACATGTTTCCGCACCAGGTTGATTCACGTAAGGCCAGTCGTTAGGGGGTTCGACCGTCCTGATTTGTGGAAGGTTTTCTGGATGATATCCATCAACAAGATACTGATGCAAGGTGTAGCCTTCGTCAACTATCGACTCAGGGGGGTTCAGTTGTCCAGTCTCTTCGCTTTCCCTTTGTCGAGGGAACATCTCCAACAGAGCAGACGCCTGAAGTCGCATGCGCGGGTCATTGCTCAAACAGACTTCTGCCATTTGTCGATACCAGTCCGGGATATTTACTTCGGGGCCGAGTATCAGCGGTCGTCCCTGCGCTTCTGGCTCATCTTCCTGCGTTGCTAAAGCCCACAACACCATTCCAAGTTGGTATAGATCAGATTTGACGCCGATGTACATGGTGATGCGCTGGTTACTCTCAATGAGAGGTGTTGCCTCCGGAGGCTCCCAGCCTACTGGACATCCCCTTCTGTTGATGTCAATGATCTTCGCGTCGCCATAACCATCTATAACTATGTTTGATAGTGTGAAGTCTCCTTGCACAAACCCTGACTCGTGGATATCAGACAGCCCTTCCACTATCTGCCGGGCCCATTTTTCTCTCGTCGCCCAAGGAAGATCATAGTCACCGTCTTTGCAGTGCTCGTAGATGACGTCGATGAGGGCTCCTTGATCCGCATAGTTAATAAGAAGACCCTTAACATTCTGATCTTGGTCATCCACGACCACACCATAGAAGTGGATGACATTGCGTGAGGATCTTAAAGCATTGAGGGCATTGATTTCGTACAGAAATTCGTCAATGGTATCAGGGCTTGGAATTTCCTTTTTGATGAGCGTGTGGCCGTTGACATTGACTTTATAAACAAATCCTGACATGTGGGAATCAAAAGTGATGTCTCTTTCTCGGATGCGGCGACAACCCAAATGCTTGATTTGGGCAACGGTGGGATATTGTATAATCTCCTGTATATCATTAGCTTGGTCTCAGTAAGTCTATCGTAAATACCGACATTGCCATCTTCAACTACGTGCACATGAAGCCTGCCATCTGTTGTTCGAAGCTTCAAATTTGTTACAGTGTCATAAAATTGAATGTCCCTCAAGCTTTCCCTGATCGCTTCATAGATTTTTGCACTCTTCTCTCGTTGGTAATGCGTGTTGATCAGATCCATTTCCAGGGAGTTTGGTGGCGCATCTCGATAATCAAGCGAGATCGTTACACGCCGCCAAAGGTGATCACGCTCACGATACGTAACGAAGAACTTTTCCCTCTTCGACCGGTCTCGGAAGTGCATACTGAGATTCAGTATCCATGTCTTCTCGAGCTCTTCGTGGATTATAGCGTCGTACTGGGATGCTGTTATTGAACGAGTTTCTGCAGTAGACAGGGTGTCTTGTGCTGGATACTCGTCCGCAAGAGTCAATTCCTCATCCGGGTGAAGAGTTCCATCAGCAGGTTCCCTATGCGGCTCATCCGTAACATCATTGAAGGATATAGAGGGGACAAATCGGGGTATTTCGTCCTGAGGGGAGCCGAGAAAGCTTGGGGCGCTGACACGAGGGTTGGTTGCGGGCTGGGAGGCTGACGGTGATCGTGGTCTGTAAGAGCGTCGGTCCATAGACACAGCTCGTCTTTCATCTGGAGTTGGCTCAATAGGCGATAGGTTAGTCCTCCTTTCCGACACTTGGCGCTTGAATGTCTGCGCCCGAGGTAGTCCAGGTACAACCCTTCGAGACATTCGGCGAATCAGCCCGCCTTTGTCAAGGTCAGCCGAGTCGACCTCATGCTGAGGATTCTTTGGCTGCTCCGTAGGTTCACAGGGCGTATTACTGCCACTCTGTCTACCAAAAAGCTTCCGAAAAAATCCCTGAGTACCAGACAATGCATTTGTTTGTGAACGAAGCGTTTGCGGTGGCTCGGACGCTATTACGCCGGCCTGGGCCATGGCCGCGGCACTGCGACCTGCTGCGTACTGCTGTGTTCAGGCACAAGAAGAATCGATATCAATAGGTAGTTAGCCTCGTTGAAATGGCTTAACACTTAATGATTCGGCGATTGCTTAGTGGCGAAAACGCAATTGTGAGTCGATATTTGTGATAACTGCATACACCACGTACTTTATCGTTTCACAACTTTTGCCTGTTATAAAAACAAAACCTGGGGATGCATATGGACAAATAGCAGCCGTGCAGGTGGGAAACGTATAAAATAGCAAAAATAGGTAGAATATCAAGCCAGCGAAATGGCAACGGGGTGAAAGCCCGCCAAATAACCACACAAACACAACCGACTTATCAATTGAAAAAGAGGGTTTTTGAAGTGAGTAACAGAATAAAGGAAATGTCTGCTTGACTCATTCAAGAGAAAGCAAAGAAAAAACGTTGCTGTGGTCGGTATATCGCCCGAGGAGGTTGGGATAATGATGCAACGGTCGGTGTAGAGCGGGTCTTGAACAAGCGGTCGAAGTCGCAGGGAACGAAGCCGGAGGCGCAATGAATATCAGTGCATCAGGAGCTTTCAAAAAATATGGTATTATCGTGATGACATGGGTAAGACTTTGCAGGTGAGATATATCAAAAAAGACCTGAGGCATCAGAATGTCACTGGAAATGGAGCTGCGATGAACGCCCTGCTAATATCAATGGTAAAGATGAGGTCCAAAGCCTAAAACGGGCAGCCAACGGCAATAATGGTGGATAACATGGATTATGACTGGACAAGAGAGTGTGTGCGGGCTGACTGGATAGTGACTCTTAGTCGCGGCGGGACGACACGGGGGGACGGGCGGAGCGGGCGGCGGAGGCGCTGGGCTTCTGACGTTTAGGCTTTCATTATTTTGGGCCTCTCATAGCAGCCTGAGCCACACTAAAGACGTGGGATTCGTGATGACGCTGTAGCTGGACCGCCCTGCGAAGGGGCTGGATGCCATGAATTGCAACGCAAGGCATGTGTGCGACTGCTCACTTCGCTGCAAAGCCACCACTGCCCAAGCCTAACCAAACCCAAGCCTAACCAAACCTAAGCCTAAGCCTAGGCCCAGATGTCAGTGCAGGGCTGTGGTTGTACTTTGCCCCAGACTTGCCGAAGAGCGTCAGGGGTCGTTGCTTGACTTGACGACAGTTGTGCATGATTTTGGGCGTGGGTGTCGCGACTGTGGTCCTTCATCCCACCATGCCGGAACCTTCAATCTTTGAAGCCAGCCAAATGACCCTGCCAGGCGAGCGAGTTCTACCATGGCAAGCAAGCTGTGGCCTGGTCTGCTGCTGCAGGGTCATACTTTCACGAGAGACGGTGACGCTGGACGGCTTGCGGTGGGGAACCATCGATGAGCTGGCCCCTTTCAGACGCCCTTGTCTCGTCCCATTCTATCGACGCTAAACACGAGTTTGCGTCTCTTTGAGCGCAGGGGAAGGCGGTGATGCATCATTAGGCACAGAGAAAGATTCTGGTCAGGCATAAAGAGCTGCGAACGGATATCGAAAATAGCCGGCGTCGTTTTCTTTTGGTGATGGATGTGAAGGTGTAAGAGCGAGTGCACGGTTCTTTGAGTTGTTGTGATTTAGCATACCAATTCTGTATCACGAGAGCATTACATGACGGGGAAAGTAACAGGCAATTGCTCTTTGAAATCTTCCCTTGCCAGAACGAAAAGAACCGAAGTCGGGAGAGAGGAAAGGCCCAAGGTCAGTCAACGGAAGGAACCAGCATGAATTCACGAATAGGAAACCCCGATTACTGTGCAGATAGGCAACTTCCCGAAACGAAGCAGCGTAGGCACAATGGCACTGTAAGCAGGCGTAGGTACGGATATCAGAAGCATCATTAATATCAAAACACCAACCTTCATTCTCATAGAATCACCAGAAAGCATCATTGTCTCACCTAATGACAGCACTCTCCCTCAACACTCGGCACTCAGTGCGGTCTGCTCAAAACAGAGATCATGACAGCTTCAACTATAGGTTATGTCGCATCCTTGACAATGACCCACAAGCAAGCCACCTTTCAATGGGGTAGAAAACCAAAGTGTGAAGTCACTCAAGTAACGCACGCGTGTCTTGCCGAAGGTTACACTCATGTAGGTGCGTGTCATTCTGAGCTGCTGACCTCAAGACTCGAACCATAAGACGGATGATCTAGATGTCCTGTAGGCTCCAGTCCAACTGCATACGCAAGCGACGACGCCATCTAAGCCAGGTAACATCAGCTTGGCTGACCGCCCTGTTCAACCTTCTGCTCACTGTCTGGTTTCGTGGTGTCCTCGGGAGGTTCTCGAAGTTTGGTCAGAGCAGGGCGACTTAATCAATGGCTAGCTCGTGGTAGCCCGGCACTCAAAGTGCCAAGATCTTATGTCGCATATTCGGAAAATAGCGAGCTTGAGGCACTGGACTCCATGCATTAAGCAACATGCCAATGCAAACGCAAACTCTGAGGCGTACGCATAGAAAGCAATTCTCAGATCTAGAGGAGTTGGTACTGGCATGCATCATGGTACGAGGCAATTCATATGCCATTGTCGTATCAAAATTCGCTTTTGGTCTTTTACCAGATCCCGGTCAAGCGTCACAGTCTTCTCTCACCAATGGGGATGTGATATGCAATATCTCCAAATCAGGAGCATATGGATGCCAGTGCCCAATGCGACTTTAC
Source organism: Fusarium xyrophilum (assembly GCA_008711595.1). Lineage (NCBI taxonomy): Eukaryota > Fungi > Ascomycota > Sordariomycetes > Hypocreales > Nectriaceae > Fusarium > Fusarium xyrophilum. Next base: position 6,823 of record VYWZ01002075.1, read on the forward strand.
TATGATGGGCTCAGTTTTATCCAATTCGCGCACACCCTCAAGCACCTCCCTCGATGAGGAAATGCCTAAGCTTGCCGACAGCCTAGTTGGTTCAATTCGCTCGTGTTCTTCCCTCTCGTCACAATTTTCGAACTGGTCACGTCACAAAAGCACTTGAGGAGCTTTCAGCTTCACAAGAAACTGTCCTGCGGCCGAGTCTGAGGCCCGATCCACCAGCCAAGATCCCATAAGAGCCTCGCGTGGGGTCAGGCATGAGTGCAGCACAAGAGCGGCCCGCTAGGACAACGCTCAAGTGAGGCTACCTGCACTCGACAGGTTGTCGGTTCGCCATGCAAGCAATGGGGCCGCAACATACCACTAGCCTGTATGTACGAACGGGCTTCCAGACGTCTTATAGGCTTCGGTTGGGCGTCAATCAAATTCTTATGCGATGGCTGTACCGGCATGTTTAGCTCGAATGGCTGATTAACATCCATGAAGCTTGACAGGACTCAGAAATCTCATGAGATAGTGCCAAAAGATGCGACATGAGAAGAAAACGACTTTAGATTACAATCCATTGTTGTTATCAAACTTCCCCTCGGCTAGGCTCGTCCCGTGCCAGGCTCCACAGATCCCGCGCCACAGTTAAGATGAGATCTCTAAGAGCCTTGGCCTAGCTAAGGTACAAACCGGGATCGTCATTCTGGGGAACCATCTGGTGACATCCGGATACATACTGCGTCAATGAGGTTGAAGATACCATGGACCTTGTCGATCTATTAGACCAGTGACAATTTCAGACCTATGACAAAAGGTCCTATCAGAACTCCTGGCATCCTCTATGCTCCAAGGTTGTCACCACATCGCAGGCCTCGAACTCTACCAAAGCAGTGTTCTTCCACACCAACCATTACGCATGGCGGCTAGAATCGTAAACATTTACCAAGCTTAGGGACAGAGTCTTAATGTTTCTGTGATATAACGATCAGTGTCATTGACTCGGCCAGCACCTTGTGATCATAACATCATACGCCCGAGCTGGGTGGGTGGTAAAGTAGAATGACGTCGCTTTCCCATATATACAATTGTACATGAAGGCGTCAACTACACGCCGCCTTGTGACACCCCAAACAAACCACTAATACATGCTTCTAGTAGTACAATTTCCTCATTTTGGAAATAACAAGAGTAGGAGTCTTTATATCGTTCATCTAAATTTCTCGCCCGTGCCCAAACGCCATCAAATCATGCCCTGCAGCGTTCATGAAAAACAACCTTATTTCAGTTGGTGCTAGATGATAGTCGCAAGGCTAGAATGCATCAATGCCTCGTTCGGTATTTTAGTCCTCCTCTTCAGCTGACTCAGAGTCGTTCTTCTTTTGCTGAGCCTTCCACTCACAAATCTTGCACGTGTTGGCCTTTTCCTTATCAACATTGGGGAAGACAAGGTCAAAGACCTCAGGGTACCAGGCCACAGCATGACCTTCAAGACCCACCTTGATGTTCTAGAAGTACTAGTTAGTAATCAAAGATTAAACACCGGAGAAGATGGGGAAACATACCTCAGGTAGCTCTAGCCAGTCAGACATGTTGTCCTTGGGGAAGATGATGGTCTTGCAGCCAGCTCGTCGAGCAGCAACAGTCTTCTCACGAAGACCACCAATGCGTAGTACCTTTCCAGTGAGTGTGATCTCACCAGTCATGGCAACCGTAGGATCAACGGGGGCATCGAGAGCAAGAGAAAGGAGCGAAGTAGCCATTGTGATACCAGCTGAAGGGCCATCCTTGGAGACGGCACCATCTGGAACGTGCAGATGCATCTTTGCCTTGTCGAAGAAGTGGTTATCAGGGAACTGCTTAACCATGAAAGACTTGGCAAAAGAGTAGGCGATAGTAGTAGATTCCTTCATGACGTTCTTGAGGTTACCAGTGATCTCGAGATGGGGTCGTGTAGATGGTCGGAGAGGAGCCTGAAGGATAGATTCGATGTACATGGCAGCACCGCCGAGTTGTGTCCAGGCGAGGCCCATGGTAACACCAGGAGGGCTGACCTCGTACAGACGGTCAGAGGTGAAGACAGGAGGTCCAACGTAGTCAGTGAGGTTATCCTTGCCGATAACGACATGGACAGAGTCAGGGACGTTGAGTGGCTTGCGGGGCTTCTCCGTAGTCGCGCCAGTTTCGTTGGAGGTGGACTCCTTGCCCTCGGTAACCTCTTCGGTCTTGCTCTTCTTCTCGGCCTCCTCAAGAGCAGACTTACCCTCCTCAGTGATAGCCTTCTCTTCAGGCAGGACTTCCTCGCCGAGCTCTTGAACAATCTTGAGGGCGGACTTTCGGTAGACCTTCTCGATCTGCTTCTTGAGGTTTCGCACACCAGACTCGCGGCAGTATGACTTGATGAGCTCCTCAATGGCCTCCTCGCTCAAGTTGACATCCGCGTTCTCAAGTCCAGCAGTCTCCTTGGCAGCGGGAGCAAGGTATCGTTGAGCAATCGCCATCTTCTCGTCGGCAACGTAACCAGAGAGTGTGATGAGCTCCATGCGGTCGAGCAGGGGTCGAGGGATAGTATCAGTCATGTTGGCAGTGCACACGAACAAGACCTTGGACAGATCAACAGGGACATCCATGTAGTGATCCAAGAAAGAGCTGTTCTGCTCGGGGTCGAGCAGCTCCAACAGAGCAGAAGAGGGGTCGCCCTGGTAACCTCGGCCAATCTTGTCGATCTCATCGATCAAAATTAGAGGGTTCTCAGTTTGACACTTCTTCAACGCCTGGATCATGCGACCAGGCAGGGCACCAACATAGGTTCTTCGGTGACCCTTGATCTCAGCAACATCTGTGAGGCCACCAACACTAAATCGGTAGTACTCGCGGTTAAGAGCTCGGGCAATCGACTTTCCAATACTTGTCTTACCCACACCAGGAGGTCCGACGAAGCAGAGAATCTTGCCTTCGACAGTGCCTCGAAGCTTGCCAACAGCGATGAACTCCAGAATGCGGTCCTTGACGTCCTTGAGACCGTGGTGGTCCTCGTCCAGAATCTTGACTGCATTAGAGATGCCAAAGTTCTCGGCACTCCTCCTGCCCCAGGGAATCTGGGTGAGCCAATCAAGGTAGTTCCTTGTGACATTAAACTCCGAAGCAGCTGTCTCAAGATGAGCAAGCTTGTTAAGCTCCTCATCAAAGACCTTGCGAACTGCCTCAGGCATGGCAAGGCTGTTAGCCTTCTCCTTGAATTTCTCGACAAGCTTGTCCTTTCCATCGGATTCCAGGCCAAGCTCACGGCGAATGCCCTTCATCTGCTCCATCAGCCAGTACTCGCGCTGCCTCTTACTGATTTTATTTTCGACATCCTTGCTAATCTTGGACTGTAGTTGGGCATTCATAAGCTCCTTCTTCAACACCACGAGAGCCTTCTGCATCCTCTCCTCGACGTTGAGGCAACCCAACACCTCTTGGAGCTCCTTTTGCTCGCCTGAGGACACGGCAGCGGCAAAGTCGGCGAGCTTAGCGGGTTCCGACGTAACATTTCCGGTTGATTGACTCATAGAGAAAGTGGATATCTGGTCTCGGAAGAGATTGTTCATTGTGGCGACTTCCTTGAAAACATTGACAATTTCGTTGGTAACGGCGCGAATGACAGGGCTCTTGGGGTCGTATGGCTCATCGACAAGGTTCTCGACGTTGACCAGGCTGACAGGGTATCTCTTGAGGAATGATGTTGGCTCATACTTTTCAGCTGTCTGGTCAGGCTTCTTCTCGACAGCGCTCTCTTCGAAGCTGGCAACAACATCTCCCTTCTTCTCGGGAGTAGCCTCTTCCTCTGCGGGCTTTTGGGGAATCGGTTCGGGTGTGGACTCGGCCTTAGCGTCAGTCTTCGTAGTAGCATCTTTATCTTGGCCACCAGGAGGTAGTAGGCTGGATAACTTGATACGGCGATGGGGGTAGAGGATGGCAGTCAGGGCACCTTCTTGGCCGTGGATGGGAAAAGCACTTGTAATCTGGGCGAATACGCCAACATCGTAGACGTCTTCGGGGTTCCTAATCACATCCTCATCCTCGTTCTCGTCCTTGAACAAGAATGCACCAACGTATGGCTGACCACGCTTAATCGACTCAGTGATTGCATTCGCCACCTCGGGGTCCTTGATGGTGATAGCCTTGTAGAAACCAGGGAAGAGTGGTCGTCGAGCAATGGGAATTGCTAGGACTTGGGGGTAGACTTCAGGAACAACAGGCTTCTGGAGAGCCTTCTCGGCAGAGGGTTTTCTACCGCGACGACCTCCGTCACCACCTGAGTTGTCACCTCCAGATCCAGAACCAGCACCTCCAGCAGCACTTCCCGCCTTTCCATCGTTCGAGTGACCAGCGTTATCGTTCTTTCCAGAGCCAGGTGAATCAGGGCCTGGATTCCTCGACTCGGCCAGTAGTGGGCTATCGGCTTCTCTGCGCTTGTTCTCGATGTTCGCCTTGGCCTCCTCGTCAGATAAGGGCTCCGTCAATGGCTCTATCGCAGACTCGAAGAAGCCCTTGTCATTACTGTCCTTCTCTTTGGTGACTCGGGCAGATGTGGAAAAGGCAGCGGCGACTAACCGCGGTTGAATGGCGGGAAGCCGACGACCGCAGATGTGATGGTTGCGGTAGGCGGGAGCAGAAGCCCATCGTGCAGCGGTTGCTTCGGAAGATACTCGTGATGCGTGGACGAGAGAGCGCTCGAGGATGAGGCGCCCTGAGAGGCGTGATCGAGGAATCATGATTGGGGATGCAGATGCGATTCGATTGCAGCGAACACGGAGCTAAAGCTAGGATCCGAGGGGTTGAGAGACGACAAGTAGAAGCTCCCCGCGATGGGCAGCTGTGAGACTAGGGTAGACTAGACTCGACTCGACTAGTTGATACAATGAAGAACTAAAGAAGAAGAATAAAGGGTAGAGAGGAGAAGAAATGGTCTATCATAAGCAGTTGACAAGGATAAATACAACTAGACTAGCAGCAGGCCGCAATTGTCCGCATCACCGCTTTGCTTGGCTTGACCCTCGCTCGCTTTTGGTTTTGGTTGGTTTTGGTGGAGGCGACTTAATAATCGCGAACCCGGACTTTACTATCCAAAATTTCGATTCCAAAACGTTCCGCGCTAATTGGAGTTTAGTCAGCCACTGGACCAATGACAGCCCGCTATCGGCTGCTGCTCCGGTCGTGAGGTAATCAGATTGCGATACAACTACCGTTGCTCGCATGCCTCAAACCGAAGCTTTCTCAACTCCTACAGCCTCTTGGATTCTTGTGATATGGTCAATACATCTATATAGCTGTTCGAGTTGATCAATAGGGCATCGAATTGATTATCATGGCTTGTTATGTCTGTCATCATAAGACCATGCTGTCATAGACAGGCAGCTACTGAGAGTCAAGAACTAGGAACTATAGTAATAACGTTCATTACCCGGTTCAATTATGCATATTTAGAGCTTTATACTAGACAGAACCTCATTGCGATGGACTGGGGCATCATATAACATAATTGGGCCAACTACTTATCATCAATGCATGCTCCGATATGGCACGTAGTGTCCTACCCCGTCAAGTAAAAACAGGCCTTGTAATTACCACGTATCATGAGTTGTTCGCTTCTTCGCATCCCTAGTACCATACTTGATATATTAGCGCTTTGATCCGCACCATTTTAAACTTGGAGTCATTTTCCAAACATATACAACACGACTTCTACTGCAAGTCATGAGCGGATATATATAGATGATCGACAGCGGAGGCTACCCTATACTACTCCGCATACAAACTTGCCATCGACTAACAAGCTTCCTTCTCCAACTGCAATTCTTTGTTCTTGATTTGAAGCACGAAGTTCTATAAGCTTTCATCCTTTCCATGCTATAAAATCATATCCAGCAGAAACCATATTCTCTGCTCTCAACTCTTGACAAGCTTCCCTCTCCACGTTGAGACATATTCAGTTCATCGGTCTCAGCCATGTCACAAGATCAAGACGTCTCAAGCTCCCTCAAGAACCTGTCTATCGACACAAGGGACGAGACTTCAGTGCTATCCAAGAAACCAGCAGCCAAAAAGAAGACCAAGAAGGTCGTCGCAGACTCATGGGAAGACTCCGACTCTGATGCAGAGACTGAAACCGAGTCAGAGTCAAACAAGCCAACTCCCACTGCGACACCGGCACCGCCTCCCCCAACGCCTATGTCACCTGCCGGTGGTTTGCCATGGGATTCACCTTCAGGAAGTCCCGGCCATCGTGCTGGAGCAGACCCGGACAAACGGCCTGAGAAGACAGATGCAGTGGCTCGTCGTATGATCGCTGCTGGACTAGGCCTTAAGGCACCAAGGCAGACGGAGGAGCAAAGGGCGTATCAGAGGAGTGTTCGTGAGCAGGAGAAGAAGAAGAGGGAGCAGGAGAAAGAGGAGGAAAAGAAACGGCAGGCTGATGTTGAGAAGGCAAAGGCAGCTATTTGGGATGATTAACCAAACATTTTATTAACGAGCTCGGAAGACTTGCCCATGTATCAACTTTATCAAAACCCCTCATTATCACTTGGGGTAACAATTTAAAGATATTATACTGGCATAGATTCAAACACCTCTTACAGGCAAATGCGAGGGTTGGTATTGGCACATTGAAGCAAAAGAGGAATAAGTGCGCATCTCCTTCCATGGCAAACAACAAGAGCTTACAATGCATGTTTCCTCCTAGCCAGCTCTGAGAACCTACTGAACCGAGTGACGTGAAGTCAAAGAAGAAAGAGACAAGATAGAGTACCTACACAAGTTGCTAGGGTTGAGAAATACGTATGAACAAACCCCTGCTACTCTGCCCGGTCCGAAGTACATCATACTTTGGGGGCTAGACGTAAACAGTTCACTTTATATGCGCAACGGTGTGATTCTGGACCATGGGATCATGTCTACACGATGATATACACATTTGAGGACTTCACATAATGGCCAACATGATGCAGCAAAATTCGTGTATCGGGCAATCGCGGCCGAACCGCAGGTATCATTGCATTGCCATTTCTCAATCTCGGTTTGCCTAGACAGTAGCAATGCTCCCAACTTTTCATGACCACATGCTGGAAATGCTTGTCTCTGTGCCTCTTCGGCTCTCGAAGACCTCCAGACGCAGCGTGTGATTCATACGCCATATGGTTCCATGGCATGAGAGCTCATGGCAACCACACGACTTCCAAGACAAACCCAACTTTGACTCCGTGTATAAGTCTGAAGACAAACTTTTTGATATTGTTTTCGTTGACAGTGGTATCTTTCTCGCCTAACATCCGTCGTGTCCCGCAAAATTCATTTCAACCGGCAACCAGGGGTATTCTTTCTTTTTTTGGTCTCACCTTTTCGTTACATGACTGGGTATAAGGAGTGGACGTCAAGTCATCAAAAGAGAACCCCCGATTCCATATAGACCAGGAAAAAGCAAAAAGTAACATAAAATAAAAAACAAGAAAGCACTCAAACGCAAATCAGGTAAAACAAACATGGCAAGACGTAAACCGACCGATGCACAAGTCGACGTTCCAGGGTATTTTTACGCCAGGGTATATCCAGCCGGGGTATTTGCATGTAGAGGTTCTAACACGGGGGAATCTAACGGAAAGGCCCAATAGGGGCGGGGTATCCTGAATTCATAGAATGAGAAGTGGAAGGGCGCCCGCTGTCGCCAGACGCGCGGGTGCTGTGGCGAGGTGTGACATCGCCAGGTTGAGGAATGGACAATTTGTTGTCCATGTGAGTGCCGAAGGCTCGAGGAGCCCAAGGATTGTCGTCATCGGGGAGATTGACGCCGCTATCGTTCCAAGGGTTTCGGTCGGCGTTGAAGCTTCGGGTCGATTCGATCGAAATGAGCGAAGACTTAGAGACGTTGCTTGAACCCTTGAAAAAGTTTCCGTTGCCAGAATGAGAGCTGTTCTTTCTGCGGTCCAAGAAAGATGAAATTGACGTCATACTGCCAGGCTTTCGGAGACGGTCGAGAATACTGCTTCGCTCGCGAGCGACTTCGTCGCCAAAGCCCGTCTTGATAGGAGAATCAGTGGCGACAGGTGCAGGAGCGTGCTGCAGAAGCTTAGAGTCGAAGTACTGCAGAGAGTCTTCGAACGAGTCGGACTTAGGGCGAGGCAGAGCGCCCTTAACAACATTGATCTCAGCTCCGGAAGTTGCGAATTGAGACTGAATGAAGTCCATAGCATCACGGAGACCACCGGCGTTGTTGCGGGTAAAACCCCAAAGAAGAGTGACGGTAGGCTCGCCGCTCTCAGTGAGCTCGTCGGGGTTCTGCCTGACGATGAGTCCAACTTCATGCTGGCTCTTCAGCTTGGGCACGAGGTCATGAGCAAATTCGGGAGATTCGAGGAACTTGACCAGCTCAGGAGTTCTGGCGAGAACAAGCTCATGCTTATCTGGGACCATGCCGAGAAACTCATCGACACAGTGAGGGACCTGCCACTGCGGACCATTAACAGTAACCTCATCACTGGCTTGCTCAGTGCTGGGGAAGTTGATCTTGCAGTTGTACTTCTGCTCCAGGTCATCGATCTCAGGAAGTCTAGCAATAAGCTGACGATGATAGAGGCGGTCAACGCTGACAATCTGAGATGTATACTCAGAATCCTATCGATATTATTAGTATTGAGCGAGCGGTGGCATTGGGCGACACATACGGCACGATCGACCATCTCCAAGATCTCGTTCTTGACAGCGTCCAAATTCTGAGCGTTTCGGGCTGGTGTGCGGCAGATGACATTATCGACTTTGATATCGTCATCTTCTCGACCCATTCCGCCTGTACCAAAATTAGTAAGCTTTTAGCTGACAGCGCAGCAACGGCGATTCTGACCTCTATCCATAGCATTGGAGAACTTGACGAAGACCGAGTGCTTCTTCATGATGCGCTGGATGTGCTGACCACCAATACCGATGATACGTTTATGGTACTGATCCGGCACATGGAACGAAATAGATGCAGGCATTTCTTGCTCCACAAGAGTGAGGCCCTGCTTCATGGACTCATAAGTTGCTGCCATGACATCGATGTTGAAGTTGTATTCGTTGAAACCATCAAAAATGATCTGCACATTGCTCTGTCCCATTATCTTATTGATTTTGCCATTCTTTTTGCCACTGACGAATTCCTTGTGCTCGTTGGCAAGCTCAATCTTGACGCGAATCTGGTACTGAGATTGAGAAATAAACTTCATCTCTGATATAACTTGAAGAGCTGTCTTGACGGCGTCATCGGAGCCAGTGATGGTGAAGCTCAGTTTATCGAAGGAAAGGTCGGCATCGGAGTTGGCGCAGATATCAACAAGCAAACTCTTGATGTCGTTGGGGTGAGGGAAATGCCTGGCATCAGCGGGCTGAATGAACCATCCCGCACTGTAGAATTGACCAGCCTGTGCTAAAGTTAAGCGACGTGTCTATTCGAATTCAGACATTACTTACCAAGGACATGATCTCTCGCACAGTTCGCTCAACGTGAAGATGTTCGTTTCCCTGAACTCGGACCATGTTACGCTGAGTGGCGAGGGGAGGGAACATGGTGAAGGTGCCATTGGCCTCAAGAATCTTCCGGACCTTATCTAGACGGCCAAGCAGAATACTGTCGATCTTGGCAGCAGGAATTGTGACGTCCTTAACGTATAATCTGATGCGCTGGACAGTTTCGTGAAGTTTCTGCTTTGCTAGTTCAATAGCCTGGGGCGTTTCACCAGTGATAAAAATATCGTTGGGGTCACGGCGAGTCGCTTTGGGGGGGCAGTAGCGGTACATTGCCGAGAACGGGGGTGGAAAGTAGATGGCGGTTCCAGTGGAAGACTCGATGAGCTTGATGTTCTTGCGATGTCGGCCACAGACAAGCTGGTGGAAGGAAGCCTCGAGTTTGGTACCATCGACAATTCGGCCGAGCTGCGTAAGTGTTAGAATGGCAGATAAGTATGAATAAGCAGGGAACAGTACCAGAGTATCAATGTGAATCAGAACACGAGCCTTTGCATGCTCGGAAGATAGTATATCACCGTAGATAGCAACTCTCCAGCGCTGATCCATGCGTAATTCAGCATCGCCAGTCATACCGTCAACAACAGGGGTCAATTTAGGGCCAAGAAGAAAGATATCTACGCCACAGAAGGTGGAGATGTAATCGAGGGTATCAGTAACAGGCTTCTTGAGCACTCCGGCATTGAGATCGCAGACGAGTTGACCATCAATATCAATGGTGGTGCAACGCTGTAAAAAGGTTAGAGAGGAGCTTCATATTGTACCGGGAAAGCGCCGGAGCATATGCGTAGGAACATACAAGAGAAATTGGGGTATCGTTCAAGATAGTCTCTCGGCTCTTGTGGACCAGCTCTGGAGAGCCCGAGAGACAAACAGTAGCAACCTGTTGGCCCTTTCCGCCCTTGAGCATTGTTGACAGGACATACGCCTCAACAGGAAGCGGCCCGTTGGTAATCTCCTGGCACATCCTGTGGAGGTTGTTTAGGTTCTGAACATGGACAGGCAGCTCGTGAATCTGGACGTCGTCCGGCGCGTCCTCGGGGTGTGTCCATCGCAGGACAGCGTCAGTGGTCGCGTGAAGAATGTCCTCAGTATCGGGGCCCGCAAGATCGGAAGCGAACGGGATGTTGAAAGAGTAGAGAATGGTGGCATCGGCGGCTTGAGGGGAAGCCATGGGCTGACCGGATTGAGCGGCGTTCTTGGGATGGTTGAGGGCATTCATGGGCATATTAGGACGGCCCATTACGAAATTGGGAGCCATTCTTTCCGACCAGTGACGCATATTTGCCAACTTATTCATGATGAAGATCGAGAAAGTTGCCTTGTTGGTATCGTCGTCGTCGTCCGAATCGTGGGCGGGCGGCGACGGTCGGCCAAGGTGGAGGAGGCTGAACGGAAGAGGACGCTGGGGGTGGAGAAGGGCCAAAGAGAAGAGAATACAAAGATGATGCGAGATTGATCAAGAGAAAGCGAAAACTGTATGGGTATCGAAGAAGCTGAGGTCAAGAAAGGGCTGTGAGGATGGGGGGAAGGGGGGAAAGGGTTAAGGGTAGGTGAAGGGGAAAGAAAGAGAGATGGTGGTATTTCTGAGCTCTTTCCACGTCTGACGAGGGAGGGAGAGAGAGAGGTCAGGTTAGGTAGGTCGAGTGGAGGTTGACTGAGGTGAGGTGAGGTAAGTAGAGGGAAGTGGAAGGGGAGAGGATAAGGTACTCTATAGCGGAGCCATGTCAGTCAAGTCCTACCTTCTGTGCCGTACGATACCGTCCGTACCTGCTCGAGTACAAGGCCAGCCAGAGTGGGTGAAGATCCAGGCGGCAGGTACAGCTGCTTAGTGCCCTGGTCCACCTACGGTAACTTGCCAGGGAAGTAACTGGGGAGATTTAAAAGAGGGCCTAGCACGCTGGGACTAAACCCGAAGGCCTGTCTCTGTCTCTGTTTAAGATGGGAATCTGAACTCAATTTTCACGATACAACAGAAGAAATGACAACGCGAAACATCAGGATCGCAATGAAACCAGGACTCAAATTAGAGAAGCCCTAATACAACTGCATATCAAGCATCCCACGCATGGTGCAAGGTTTTGCGTCGAAAACCCCTCGGAATGGCTAGGAGCCTCCTCCTGCAGACCACAGTAGTATCATCGTGGTCACTCAAGGGGATGCAATAAAACTTAGGACCTCTATCCTAGGTGACAAAAAGCCTTAGGTAAACTTAGTAAAGTTTTAGAGGATCTTAGACTAAGTGTTTTTAGTACCTCAGTTTAACGTCAGAAGTCTTCTTACACCCCGAGGTCACTCCAACAGGTTTACGCAGTCTCCTCCCGCGGAACGCTACGCTGAACCGGCTGCGTTCCAAACACTTTAGTGGGATGTTCAAGGGCTTCGGTAAAGCCTAGCCATGTAGCGAAACTCAGTCAAGACCTGAAGCATGGATACTCGACACGTCACCAAATCCACAAGCTGTCTCAAGTACCACTGTCTCGAACACTAACACGAAGTGAGCTTTTATACAGGGCAACAGCTGCATGAGGATGGGTCACCTCCGCCAATGACCAACCACTCAAGTCTGTTTGCTGTCAAGGGCAGCTAAACCCAGGTTTTTGCATCATAGTATCCAGATCCAAGACGATCATTTGGCCAAGCAGTCCACCGCATAATAAGCACAACAGACTGTAACCAGAGAAAACATCAACACAGCACACATCGTGTCCATCATCAGCTGTGTTTCGCTTCGTTGCTGATGTTAGGCCAAGCTTCGATCACACGACATACCCACACCAGACAAGGTCCTCGTCTGGTGTCTGTGTGACTTGTTTAAGGACGAACAAGGGAGCTGATTCGAGGGTTGACCCATGCAAGCCGGCCTCTGACCAAGAGTCCGGCACCGGCTCAGCCACTAGCAACTCGTCATTGAATATATCAGACTTTCAGGGACCTTATTTGGCCGGCACTGCAGAATGCAGGATGCCAATGTGCACACAGACCAAAAGACACAAGGATCTATAGTCTCGACTTCTGTATGTACTGCAACATCGCCAACTCCTGCATTCATCAAGGGAGCTGGCATTCTTGGGGTCCGTTTGCATGTGGCGCAGCAATTCTGGATCGCTGGGCAGACGCGCATATGCGTGTCCTAGCATCGCTTGTCGATGGCTTCACTGACTTGCCTCCTCGAATTCCAGAGGCTTACGTCGAATGCATGGTCATCACGAGCCACGCCACTCTTTTCACATCAACCTTGAACCTTATAGCCATGCTATCAGTAACCTACATAGTCTGTGGCCCAATTAACCACATCTGCAAATGGTCCAGTAGTCGGGCAAGCTGAATGTCCTCTTTGAGTAGCAGTTGATAAGCGAAGCCCAATATGTTTTTTTGTGAACTGACTCGACAGGACATGTGAGAGCTGATAGTCAGACTCACCAGCCATGTCTCAAACGTTCATATTCGTACCTTAGACTCGTGACATTTGCACTGACCCTTCAGGATCCTTGCAGATTCCGACTGGTCAGGAATTGGGACTCAACCTCTCAGATGTCCGTGAACTCTGTAGAGTCTTAAGAGACTGCCACGACAGCATGATTAATACCACTTGGAGCAGCATCTTCGTGGTGTTTTATGAACCCCTGGGACAAGCCTATGGTCGCATCTATACGACCCCCTGCCTATCACCTCATTCCTCCGAACCATATCATATAGTCCTGTTTATTGATCAAGCGGTCTATCATATGACCAGCCGTATATTTTATCATAATCGGCGCTTAGATCGGATATCGATTTTTATCCCATGTTTTGGTAGCACTTACTCGCTTCTGATCCTCTTCAAACCAACTCTTATGGTGGGGTTTACCGTGTTGACCTAGGTATGTTCTGTTGTGCTCAGGCCGATCCTCGCAGGCCAGGTCATGATGAACTTCGTAGCCAACAGAGAAACACAAACCGATATTTGGCCATTTGGGGTTTGTTATTGCAGAGAACAGACGAGTGCCCGAATGCTTCTCTGAATCACGATTTCTTAATATCATGAGGTCTATGCATCGAGACCAAAATAGTAGTTAAAGACAAACGTTGTTATTCAACTTCTTAGAGATGAGGACGGTCTTGATACGTCATTAAATTATTTTGGGAATCCCGTCTGATATCAACTATACCGGGTTCTATTTGAAAACCGTTTCGATTTGACCTAGCTTAACGATAAACCTCCCTCCTCGCATCATCTGCGTGAACAATCTCCTGCGTTGCCCCTCGCGGTCTTTCAATAAAAGCTATCTCCTCCCCACCTCTCAACGGTTGATTGTAGTACCGCTCCACCGGCTGCGTGCTGTACTCCTGTCTCACAACGCCTGGTTCTGCAGCAATGGCACCGTATTCCCGCGCGTAAGGCTGTACAGCCTCACGGCGGCTCTCCGGGTGGACGCTTGTGGCATATTGACGTACGGGTGGCTCGGGTCGCACGCTCTGCACTCGGCCGTAGTCCCGGACGACCTCATACCGAACAGGCTCTGCTGGTCGCACGCTGGTCGGCCTTGTGATATAATCTCTCGTCCCGTCTTCCATACGTCTTCGTTCTGGAGGTGCCATCACCTCAACGAATTCCCCTGAGGGATCTATTGGCCGTGTTGAATGCTCACGCGGTCTATGGTTCCTGTAATCCTGCGAAACGTACTCAGGTTGTGTGACGACCCGCCTAGGCATATACGATGGCGAACGTATCCTGTAGACTGCCCCTCCTTCTTCGTACGCCTCCATCGCCTGGGGCCTCCGAACCGGAGTTCGTTCATAGAAGATCTCGGGCTCCCCGGATCGAGCGGGAGGAGCTGCGGAGTGCCGGACGTTTGTCGAACGTGGTGGCTCAATATACTCACGTCCATAAGCATCTACAATAATTCGAGTTGGCGGCGGCCTGTGCGGTGCCATGAACACATCGCCTTCTGGTCTTAAGTCTGTAGGTGACGCTTCATGTGCTCCCGCATAGGGCCACGAAGGGCGTGGATAACCGTCGTTAGGTCGAACCTGGGAGCTTGCTGTTCCCATCGAGAGCCTCTGGTGAGGAGGGGGAACATGTGGGGGCTGTTCAATAGGATACGGTCCACCGGAAACGTATCGATCATCGGCATATTCTCTCCTATAGACAGCGGTTCCAGGAACAGTGGTGCTCGCTGCACGTTGTGATGAAAAGCCTACTGTGTCATACCCTATCGGCACTCGATCATCTCGCTCTTGACGATTATGCACAGGCACAGGTTCTGGAGGATAAAGGGCCGGGCGAGGCTCGTAACGAACTTCCTCGTAGACAGGTTCATCTGGTTGTTGCTGAGCGTACCTTTGACGTTTATTGGGACGAATATGGGAAGGGGCATTCATAGGGGATAGAGATCTAGGTTCAGCCTTGATATGGGGCGTTGGTTCAGTCTCGGGCGCTTGCTTGTCAGCCTTTCTCTTGTTCTTCTTCTTTGATTTCCGTCTATCCGATGCACCGCCTTGAGGCGAGCTTTCAGGACTAGTGACAGCGACTGGCTCATTCCTAAGAGCAGCAACTTGAGCAGGAGTACCAGTGGAGGAAGTCGACGTCGCTTTTGCAGCCCGAGGTCGTGGCCTATTATTCATTAATGGCGAAGTCTGCGCATTCTGATGTGATCTCTCATGTGCTCTGATCAGAGGAGAAGGGGGACGGCTGTCAATATAGTGTTCACGGGGAGGCTGTCGAGAGGCTGATCCGTAATCAACTCTACGCCTATCACTCTCCCCAATGCTGGGACTCTGTCTGGCACTTCTATCCTTCCTAGGCCCTGTCTTGTCTGCATTATAAGTAGCAAGGCCAGGAACCTGCACAGGTCGTGAAGTGCTGTTAACGCTCACCGAACCGACAAAAGGGTCTGGATTTGCGTAGGCTTCTTGAGGTCTAGTATGGCTCGGTGCGTAGGGCCCCGGAGGAGCTTGCTCAAAACCAATCGGAGGTTGTTGCGGAAGAGGAGCGTTTTGGCTATTTATCTTTGGTTGCGACTCCGCGACGGGTACTTGTGCCTCTTCGGACTCGTTACGGACTCGGGAAGTCAAGACGGAGGATGGAGTGTTGTGCTGCGACGAGTAGAAAGTGTTGTCATCGAAGGAATCACTTGCATTATCAATGTTAGTAGCATCAGCAGCAGCAGCAGTTGTGTCGGGACCAGCATTGCTTTCCACAAGTGTCAAGGCTTTCGTCAAGACCTCGTTGAGATCGAATTCGACGACAGGCTCCCCTTGCGCCACACTCTTAGCAGTTACTCGTCTCTGATCAACTTCGTCCCTCAGAGCACGTTCCAGCCTCTGTCTCTGCAGCTTCAACTCTGCTTTGACCAAATCCTCAGATTTCTCTAGGAATATGGGGTTGATCTCATTAGATCCTGACCCATATGGCTTGCTGTTGTCGGTAGCAGACACATCTGCTTGCTTTTCGTTGGCGATGGTTTGCCGCTGAGCATCTGTCTGCTTACTCGGCGTTTCATCTTGCGTGGAAGTATCTATCGGATGGATGGAAGTTTGCGTGGAGGGGATGAAGTTAGAGGGAACCCTGATAGTCGGATGTTTACCAGAGAGAACAGTTGTAGAGAAGCGTACAATCTTCTCATACTGCTCGATCTGATGACGTTCCTTCTCAGCAAGACCAGCAAGCTCATCCCTACTAGCAAGAGACCCCTGAACAGCAATCTCTTGTGCCATGATGGCGGCGAGTGAAATGTACACGTCGCGTCACCAGGTGACACCAGATCAAAATATAAAAAAAGGGAGCAAGCGAGCAAGCAATCAGACCAACTCCAAGTTAGCTCAACAAAAATGTTGGGTGATAAGCCCAACGGATAACGCCACTCTTGACGCGATATGACGCGAACCAAAGAGAACTACTGATCAAAAATGTAAATGCGCTGTTTCGTTTGTTGTTTAAGAAATGGAAGCTTTGATGTTGGAGGTCTGTGCAATGAATGGAGTGGTTCTTAGGTAGAGCCACTGGGCGCCTCGACTTGGGTGGACGCGAAAGGCAAGCAATTTAGGCGGTGTAAGCGGCAGAATTCTTGCACGACAGGGTCTTGGAATTATACAAGAGTTATTACCTAGATGAGAGTGGTAACATGAGATGAAATTATATATGAATGATTGAAGTGTCTTTTGTATTTTCTCTATAACAATTAATTATCTGGAATAGTTTGGCTGAATCTATCACAAGTTTGACTTTGGCGGCATTAGGTTGAATGTCATGTGTTAGTGCCATAAGTAGCTCTTACGCGGACTGTCCTTTGAGCCTCAAAATCAAGAACACGACACTTGTGGTCATACAAATTCGATCCTTGAAGGTGCCAAAGACTCGTATCCATGCTTTCAGTAAGTTTGACTAGCCTAAAGCCCCTGTATTTATGTCTTGTCCTATCATTTAGTGCCCGAACCATGAGGCTCAAGATGGGCTCTCTGGTAAGCATGGATCATGTCAACGATAGTATTACACGTGGCTCGATAGCCTCCTTTAAGCCCATGGAGCTTTATGCCATGATGATCTAGGACTTCAAGTCCTGTGACCTATTTAAACGTGTTTCTAAATGGGGATTTAATCAAACAAACGGGTTGTTTTCCACGAAAGTCCTCGAATGTTTGCTCAACAACAACTCACATGTCACCAAGAGCAACTAGTGACAGAATGACGGTCCCGCAGTCGGAGACCGGAAGACGATCCGCGCTGAACTTTGCTCATTATTTAGCCACACCGCAAGAGTCATTGGGTGAAACGCAGCGCATCGACGGACGAACACCGACGATATCCTACGGATACTGCAGAGTTGATCCAGAGAAGCGATTGATCACTTACTAGCCTTGCGTTTTTGGCCCAGATCGCCATTCCCTATAAAATTCTATTTAAACCATCTCTCTCCTCCTCATAGCCATTCAACGTACCAATTACGACCACGTGTTACCGCAATATCATCATTGAAGCGCTTCTCAAAACCTTTGGTTGCCTCCTCTCACACCTCGCTACCCTCACTTTACCACCACCAACAACCCCAACCTCCATATTCAGACCCGTACCAAATTCACCATGGGCAGTACTCAGGACATAAACCCGGGAAAGCCGGTCCTATTCTTGTTAGTCTTTTTTGAAATATACCTCTCATAGGCTCTGAGCTAACTGTGTTGCAGCGATATCGACAACTGTCTCTATCCGAGAAGTAAGCTTACACTGAAATTAGTGTTTATGACTACTTGAAACTAACAGTGAATCAAGGCACAAAAGTCCATGACATAATGGCTAAACTCATCGATGAGTACTTCTCCAAGCATCTGGAGATCCCTTGGGATGAGGCTGTGAAGCTGCACAAGGAGTATTACACCAATTATGGCCTTGCTATTGAGGGGTTGGTGCGCCATCACCAAATCGATCCTCTGGACTACAACGCCAAAGTGGACGATGCTTTACCCCTTGAAGAAATCATTAAGCCCAACCCTGAGCTACGCGAAATCCTAGAGGACATCGACAAGTCCAAGGTCACTGTATGGCTTTTCACCAACGCCTACGTGAACCACGGGAAGAAGGTTGTTCGCCTCTTGGGCATCGAGGATATCTTCGATGGTCTCACATACTGCAACTATGCGGAACAACCGTTACTCTGCAAACCGGATCCCCGCATGTACGAGAAGGCTATGCGCGAAGCAGGCGTCGAGCGTGTGGAGGATTGTTACTTTGTTGGTAAGAACCCCACGCTGTTACTCATACCTCCATCTAACCCTTTCTAGATGATTCTGCCTTGAACTGCACAGAAGCCAAAAAGTTCGGTTGGACAGCAGCTCATCTCGTTGAGGAGGGCGTACCAGCTCCCAAGACCCCTGCTTCGCAATACCAAATCCAGCATCTGCGAGAGCTACGGAACGTCTACCCGCAGTTCTTCAAATCTACTCCAAACAAGGCATATATTTCTGACATTTGAGGTTGGGAATGAAAAAGAGAAGGTTATAGGGCACATGATAGAGTTTCTAGACGGTGGCGTTCAAGGCGCTCACTTGGCTGAGGTACCTTTGGTATCACGGGGGTTTAACAAAAATAATAAAATGCTCCTTTGTATGGGCTGCCAGCCTTCCATTCGGTTATTCGTACCCTGAACTCCGCGCCGCGCATCATCAAATGTGTCAAAAACAGACCGAATCCGTAATTATGGTCGTCGTATGCTGCGAATAACACTGTCAAGCTCGGACAAAATCTGATCCTTCTCCTTGATTGCTTCTTGGCGTTGGGCTTCAGCAATCTTCAGATCCTCTTCCAGCTCTTTTATGTATCTCTCTTGATCCATCTCGCTGTTGTCTAAGCCAGGTAGAGATGAGATCAGGACCTCGATTTGTTGCTCCTTGACAATGAGGTCCTGTGACAACTCTACCATACCAGCTCGAAACTCATCTAGAGGAAGTGAATCAACTGAGGAAAGTTAGCATGCTCCCTTCCAAATAGATCATAAATTTGAACATGCCTTCTTTTGGAGCATCTTTCACTTCGCGAACCTTGTCATTAGGACCAAGTGTTTCCAGGTCATGTCGCTTGTTGACATAGTGAAGACATGCGACGAACTGTGTGGCCAGCTGTAGGATTTATTAGCAAACGAATTATATAGATAGAAACCGGACTTACCTGATCTACAGCATCTTGCAGTTGTGTTAGTCGATCACCCATGATGTTGGCTGTAACTTCTCAGACAAAGCAGTTCTGATGAATTACAGCTTCAAGGCTCACTCACACCTCAATCTCACACTGGCTTAGCTGTCACGTGGAGATATGCCGGAGGTCGGGCAATCAACAATCCGCCCCGGAAATTTTGGAGCTCAGTGATAGAAGGAAGTGAACACCGTTGTCTCTGGGCGAGCTATGACATGATTGGCACGGCATGGTCCAAGTGGCAGCAATGCCATGTTCACTCTTTCTTAAACCTGTCAGGTCCACATCTTTTACTTCGCCTTCGTGCGCTTCTGTCTCTCTCATCCAACTCTTTAGCCCGATAAACCTTTTCTCTACACTCTTTTTCACATTGAATTTTGCAGTAAATCATGTCTGAGCAACCCCCCCAGCCAGGCCCCCAT
>VYWZ01002076.1:0-16723 GCA_008711595.1 Fusarium xyrophilum
TAACTATACCTTAACGTACAGCTAACACAAGGTCATGTTGAACCGAATTGTGCTTGTTCATTGACTGTCTAGCTAGCTTACGCGGTAAAAATGGGTTTTGCGTTGCACTATGCCTAATTGAGAAGTGGCCGGTCAGGTGACCTAGCTACTTCTGGTTTTGCAGCTTGAAAGGTGCAATTGCGTTGCTAATCAGGCTGTTGTGGGTTTAACACAACCTGATGATACCTACGTTATCCGTCCTTAGGAAGGTGGATGCACTCGACGAGATTATTTTGCCTATGAGATTTCTTTTTCTGCATGGGGAGGGTGACACTGCATTTCCAAAATCCCGGACCGAGACGAGACTTCAGACTTGGTCAGGAGCAAAGATACGAAATACAGCTATGAATTTTGTAGTACTTGATACTGAGTCTCACGCTACCAGAAGAGATGCAATAAAACTTAGGACCTCTATCCTAGGTGACAAAAAGCCTTAGGTAAATTTAGGCAGATTCAGTGAAGTTTTAGAGGATCTTAGACTAAGTATTTTCAGTACCTCAGTTCAACTTCAGAAGTCTTCTTAAACCCCGAGGTGGAGGTCTCCTGGCCTTGGATCCGCCTGCGCCAAACAATCTCGCTTGAACTACTCCGTACGTCCTGAGGCCTTCGCTTTCGAGAGCAATAACGCAAGAAGGAGATAAGAATTGAGTTCCCAGCCTTCCGACATTGACAGTTATGTAAATCTACATGTACAGATTACCTACCTAGCTTACAAGATATAGGTTGTGGAGCCACTGAGTCCAGACGGAGAAGGCTTGGCTACGTACTTGTACGTTACCTTCAATGCGGCTCCACGAACAAGAACCCGCACGCACCGATTCTCCGTCCCAGTTTCGATGGGCAAGACATGTCAAGTTTCTAAATCTCCAAGCTTTAAGGAAGCTATCACTGGCCAAGACGGAAGACGGGCTTGGTGAGGCACTACTTGCAGCCTAACGCGGGACTAAAGAGGGAGAGGCGTTGGCGGTAGGCTGCCTCTGCGAAGCCAGGGGTAACGCAGTTGGCTCTTATCTTGAAGGCTAAGCAGCCTCTCAGGTCTGTGACGCTATCCGCGTCCATTCATGAGCATTAACCGAAAGGCTGGTCGAGATATTATGGCTCTTGCGCAGCAGAGCTCGGTAGTAACCGGCTGTAGTTAAAACATGATAATTTTAAACGCGAAGCAGCCGTATTCATAGATACACTAGCTTGGCTTCACAAATGATCCTTTGACGAGCCTGTAATTAAATGCCTGCAGAAAATCCCTGCCGCGAGGCTGTGAGTGCCAGGACGACGAGGTGGTTGATGACCAATTCCCTGTCAATTTCCATCCATGGCTTCTTGTCGGGGTTTCTCTCGCTAATGGCACAGGCTTCTCCAAATGTGTGGCGCTTAAAAGCCAGCGTAGCCAGCCCTCCATGGAAGGGAAAAAAAGGGGACACACAACGTTTTATTAACTTAGTGGTTCCGACTCGGCTAATGACTGGGAGAAGCCATCGACACATCCAAGCCAATTTCCCACCCACATTCATTGGGTTCAGAAGGGACTGGGGAATCGGCATGTGGCATAAGGTAGTTACTCTGTACTCTGTACTTACTCACTAGCCTACCTTATTACCTACCTACCTTTTTAACTTATTGTGAGGATTCATCTTGCTTCCACTCAATTTGTTCGTTCGCTAATAACGAAAAAACTAGCTGCAGTCACTGTCGTTCTCGCGGTGTTTATTTAATTATACGTACAGAGTATTCGTCGTTGCAAAAGCTTGGACGAATATTCGTTCCGTCGCTACCTCACACTGGATCCATGTTGGAGAGTCTAGAAAGGGGTCAAACCACCACAACCCCCGGTTGCATCTTGTCGCAAACGGGTCTTCTGCTGCTACGAAATCTCCAATCGCGCCTTCACCGACCCTCCCTGCTGGGTTTTCTCTCGTGGAGTCGTGGTGCTCTACTTACCGAACCAACGGTCGCAACAACTCAAGTCAACTTGTTCAATTAAAGCCTGACCCCCTAACTTGCAAGTCAGGAAACGAGGCCACAAGTCAAGTCTACCTAGGTCCTGACTTGGAAGTCAGCAAGTCAGTATAGTAAGATTAGTAATATATAGGTACCTTTTACTGTTATTTTTAAGGAAATTCTATAGACTTAGGGTAAGTTCTCTTATCTTATCTTAGCTTATTAGTTAGCAGAAAAAAAGCTCCCCAGCGGGACACAACTAACCTAATTAGACTAGATCGATAATCCTCAAGTCAACTTACTCAATTCAAGCCTAACCCCCTGACTTGTAGCCAATGCAAGCCCGACCCCCTTACAAGTCAAGCCAATCAAAAAGCCGGCTTGAGTTGAGTTGTTGCGAGCGTTGTACCGAACCTGTTGTCCTAGCCAAGCGAATATTGTAAGCGTCGTTGGCTCGTTCGTCCTTGATCTTAAATCTTAGCTTCCACCTCCAACCTCGACCTCGACCTCGACCTCAACCTCAACCTTGACCTAGCCTCGTACCACCGAGGTCTTCCCCAATTATCCTAAAGATCGCCGCGGCCCTCCCCGACACTTGGGCAGTAAACATCTCTCCCTCTATATTCATTTCTTCCTCCCCTCGATTAAGGCTCGCGGCGAGTCTTTACGCGCCTTCTCCATGAAGAGGCGCTCCTCCGGGTCGGCCGACGACGGTGACGAATCCTCCCTCGACTCCGATATTCCCGACCCCGATCCTAATTCAAAAACGCGTACATCACCCACACGAGCTCGAAGACCAAGTAGTCTCAATTGGAAGCCGTCCAACGATCGCAATGGCAGAAAAGGCCAGCTTCGCGAAGAGCCTCGCCAAACCACCAACTTAAAGCCCACCTCTCTTGCAGCACCGTCCACCCCCGACATGGCTCTCGCTAGGACACCGACGCAGTCTCCCTCGCCAAATCGACGCATACCCCGTCCACGGTTCTCCATCGTTGTCTTGCTCACTTCTGCATTGGGTATCGTCATTCTTATCAGTATCCTAAGGTCTCTTGTGACCAGCCAACTCGATCCAAAGGGTTGCCGGATGTCATACATGCGCCCATCATATGTGCGCTTCACAGAGTTTGATACGGAACATACACGCTTTGCAACCAAGTATTCGTTGTATCTGTATCGAGAACAAGGCATAGAGCCACCAGACAAGGTAAGCCGAAGCGTTTTTCGCCCACCATCTCGTTCGTATGGTAACTAAACTCGCACGTTGATAGCTTCTAGGCATCCCTGTATTGTTCATCCCCGGAAACGCAGGCAGCTATAAGCAGGTCCGTCCAATCGCTGCCGAAGCTGCAAATTACTTTCACAATAACCTTCAGCACGATCATGGCGCTCTTGATACCGGCATCCGGAGTTTAGATTTCTTTACCGTAGATTTCAACGAGGATATCACAGCATTCCATGGCCAGACGCTACTCGACCAAGCCGAATACCTCAATGAAGCTGTTCGTTACATACTGTCGCTTTACTCTGACCCCCAACGCGCAACTCGAGAGGGCCACCTCCCTGATCCGACATCAATTATCGTTCTGGGACACTCTATGGGCGGAGTGGTCGCAAGAGCTATGCTTGTTCAGCCTAATTACCAAACGAATTCGATCAACACGATTATCACAATGTCGGCGCCGCATGCTCGCCCCCCTGTCACTTTCGACGGGCAAATAGTTCAAATTTACGATGAGATCAACGATTATTGGCGTCAGGCTTATTCGCAAAAATGGGCAAACAACAACCCCCTGTGGCATGTTACTCTGGTTTCGATCGCCGGTGGTGGGTTAGACACGGTGGTCCCATCAGATTATGCAAGTCTCGAGTCTCTGGTCCCTCCGACACATGGTTTCACTGTCTTCACAACCGGTATACCGACTGTCTGGACAAGTATGGACCACCAGGCTATTCTTTGGTGTGACCAGTTTCGGAAAGTCATCACCAAGACTCTCTATGATATCGTCGATGTTCATCGAGGATCGCAAACCAAGCCACGGGCTGATAGAATGAAGACTTTCAAGAAGCGTTTCTTGACAGGAATGGAATCAACTATGGAAAAGGACTTGCCACTGAAAGAAGCCACCACTCTTCTGACATTGAGCGACGACTCAAACTCAATTCTTCCAGCAGGACAGCGGCTAGTCCTAAGCCAAATCGGCCAGCAGCCGAAGCCTCGAGCTCATCTGCTTCCCATCCCACCGCAGGGATCCCCCGAGGTCAAACGATTCACTTTTCTTACGGATGCTGCTTTAGACGAGGCTGGTGAAAATAGCAAGTTGGAAGTCTTGTTCTGCAGCGTATTCCCCTTCCAATCTGGGCAAGCCACATCGCTATATCCATTCCAAATTGATCTCTCGACCGATAATAGCGGCTCGACCAGGCTTGCTTGTAAGAACGCTGCATCAGACCGGATTCTGCTGCCTGCATCCACAGCCTCGTCTAGATATCCGTTCTACCTCGACCGAGAGCGAGAAATTGTCCCTTTTTCATACCTTCAATATGATCTCGACCAGCTACCCGATCACCAATTTGTGGCTGTTATAGAGAAGTCTGTTTCAAGCATGCGCAGTTTCTTGATTGCAGAGTTCAGCGATCAGTCTGCGTTTTCGAAGAAAGAAGATGCCAGCCTAGCGAAACTACTTTTCTCTGGAATCACTGTGGACCTGCCTGCAAACCATCCTCTGACTACAGAGGTTAACATCGCCTCGTTGCAGTCAGCTCTTCTTGCCTACAAGCTGGAAATCAAAAGTCCCCATTGCCAAGCTGAAAGAGCCCTCTTCAGCCCCTTGGTCCGACAATATCTTGACCAGCCATACGAGTCCAAGTATTTTGTCAACGCTCAGTCTGTCGATGTCAGTTTGCATGGTGTGGCTCCCTATCTTCCCCCCTCGCTGGGATCCAGGGCTGAAAAGGGGGTCACGTTTCAAGTTTGGACAGATCCTTCATGTGGCTCAAATATTCACCTTCAAATCAAGCCTGATTTCTGGGGTAGCCTCGGCAAACTCTACATGAGGTACCGGACCGTCTTTGCCGCTTTCCCTATGTTAACGGTTGCTCTCGTTTTACGCAAGCAGTTCCGCGTTTACGACAGCTCAGGGGTTTTCATCTCATTCTCACAGAGTCTGGATTTGTGTCTCCGTCAATCGATACCGCTCCTGCTCGTATCTCTGACGCTCTTATCGATGTCAATGGAAGGAGTTCCAGCTACCTGGTTCGGTAGATGGTGGTGGTACCGAGCGCCTGCTGCGCCCTTATCCACCGACTTTCATCGCCACGACATTCTTATCGGGACAGACGATCCCTTCTTCTGGTTTCTTGTTCCCCTGATTGGTGTCGTCTGCATTGGTGTTTGTGCCATGGTTCACTACATGACCAAAGCCTTCACGCACATCCTTGGCTTCCTTCATTGGACTTTAACCCTACTCCCCCTTTCAAGCGGAACTGAAGATGATGGAGTAGCAAGAACACCTGCATTCGTCCCGTCGACCCCCAAGAGGCGTATGATCACTACAGCCATTCTTCTGTTCCTCGTCTGGACATTCATTCCCTACCAATTTGCCTACCTGGTGGCGTGCCTGGTGCAGCTTTTCACGGTAATACGAGCTCTTCGTATCAACGAAAATGCCCCTTCAGATACAAACTCGAATTACTACCACTATGCACACTCTGTCCTGCTTCTAATGCTGTGGAATCTTCCGATCAATCTCCCCATCCTGGCAGTATGGATTCGCAACTTGGCTGTTCATTGGCTGACGCCATTTTCTTCACACCACAATGTCCTTTCAATAATGCCTTTCATCCTTCTCGTTGAGAATCTGACAACAGGCAAGATGGTGCCCCAAGTTGGTGGACTCTTTGGTTATGTAACGAGCCTGCTTCTTTTCGCGACTGCGCTCTACGCCGCCATGTATGGGATCTCTCACGCGTATATGCTTCACTACTTGGTGAACATCATTGCTGCTTGGCTGGTAGCGTTGCATTCTACTAAGGACCCCTTCTCCCTAAGCGGACTCGGCGCGATTTTCGAGAGCAGCCCAACGGAGGAACACAAAAAGTCTAAAGCTTCTTTATGAAGGACTCGATGACCCTGATCATCCCGTGAATCATCATGTCTCCTGTTGCGACGCTTTTGTGCGTATCATCACGTAGCATTGTACAAGGCAACAACCATCTGGCGAACCATACACTACATACTTTGTTTTCTGTTCTCACGAATTACTATTCTTCCTGTTTGGTTTGCAGCGCGGGCTTGCCCGGTAATACCTATGTATTTTGCATGGTTCTGGAACCAACGTTTGCTGAGCATCTGCGGATAGACAGCGTTGTACGCCTGCTCGGCGCCAGGCCACGATATGAGCATTTTTTCGGCGTTTTATGGGTAGATGGCACCATAAAGGGAAAGTTGGAACAGCCTAGCTTCATTTGCAGGATGTCAGTCACCTTTGCCCATTTTGGCTTTGGTTCTTGTTTGAACGCTACCATTCTTAGAAATGGCAGGATGGTGGAATAATCGTAATGTCGAGCCTCGTTTTGATGATTGTGCAATAAGACCTTGGATATGTGAACGAGGCATCATCAATCATGAAACAGTAAACTTTGATTTGCATATAATCTCCAATGAGACTTTCTCCATGATAATATTCAGCTTATGGCCTAATTGTGAAATTGAAACGCTAGTCTATCTTCTCGTCCACCGTCCCAACTGTAATCCCAAGTTCAGGAGAGTAATCCTTACAAACGCCGTTGAAGCTCGCAGTACAATATAGTGCAATGCCACCGGAATGAGGCAAAAGACACAAACTTCAGGATATGCCACAATTCAGCACTCCTAATCCTCTTCGTCACCCTTGTCCATTGCTCTTAGATATTTGTTATGTCGGTGACGGATCGCCCAAAGAGTGATACCCGTTCCCGCGCAGCAGGAGATGAGGGTTACCCAGTAAGCAGAGCGATAGCATTCGAGTCCAATTGAGCAGAAACGCTCGCCGTCTGGTCCAACAACACTATGCTGATCATAGATTTTGCCATAAAAGATATTAAAAATGTTGGACGAAATAACAGGAGCCATGGTCAGGAAGCCCCAGTTCTGGCTTAATCCTCGAACACCAAACATTTCGGCAACAAGAGAAGGGGACACACCAAATAGGAAGCCATAGGCAAGTCCTGATGGGCCCGAGACCAGCCCAAGGAGTTGCGGGTTCTCAATGTTTAATGCGCACACTTGAGCGAAGATGAAGACTGCGCAAGCGACGACAAGACACCAGAGCCTGCTGGCGTGAAGCTTATTCACCAAAAAGTCCGAACCCACGCCTAACGCTTATGGTTAGAACTGAGGAAAGAAGCCGAGGGTTAGCATGCGACTCACCACTCAATAGTCTACCCAAGAAACTGCAGATAGAGAGAGTCGATACATGCATTTGTTGCCGACGAACGAGAAATTCGTCAGTGACATTTTTGTCATAGTGTTTCCAAAGAGCCTTGGCGTCGTTGCCGATGTTGCTTGAGACATGGTCAGCTGAGCAATCTGAAAAGCGACGAGAGCTAATCATACTTGATGGTCATGAGACCAACACCAGCCAGAATAGCCATGATGACAAAAAGGTGCCAAAAGCTGACACTGCGCACGAGAGAAAGACCCCGGATGTCTACATGATGAGATCCATCGCTATTAATATCACAATTCCTAAGGGGGGGCTGTCCGGGTTGAGATATCAGGGGGGACGTCTCGCCAACCTCGAGGCCTTCGGGATTCTCGGGGGCGACCACAAGGCCAAATTCAGGCGCAAATGATATTCCAAGAGAGCCCGTCGGATCTGGGGCGTCGGCGGGGGCGGTTGATGAGGATGCTACAGCGGGTGCGTGAGAGCTCGTAATTGTGTTGGTGTTGGTGTTGGTGTTGGTGCTGGTGCTGGTGCTATTACTACTGGAATTAGTCAACATACCGGGTTCGTCCTCCGTCCGAGACGAGCGGTAGGGCTTTGGTTCGTCGGAGGAGCCTGGTGGGAGTTGTTGGGAGTCGGTAGATGGAAGACTTGGGGTTTCGTCCGAAGCAGGTACAGCCTCGTACTCAGCTTGTTCGTAATGGACCTTGAGGAAGAAGAAGCTCCCAAAAGTAAGGCCAAATGTGCCCCAAGCAAGAAGCTCAAGCAAAGCACTGGGGTCTCCGGGGAAGAATACTGCGCCAATGAAGGAGAAAAAGAAGGCGCTTAGACCAAAGGCGGCCAGAGGAAAGGCTGTGGCGGTTCCCCGATGGTTGGGCCAGTTGAGAGCAGACGTCTTGACAGCAGCAGCGAATGCCATACAACCACCTAAGCCGGTCATATAAGAGAAGAGACACATCAGCATGACTGATCCTGATCCACGATGGTAGGCTTGATGTAGTGGAAAGTAGCCAAAGAGCATAAATATAGCTCCACCAAGAACAGCAGGCCGAGGACCACGATGGTCAACGAACATACCGATGGGCATTCCCAACGTGTACATTCCCAGGTTGCCAGCCAGGCCGATCAGGTTACTCTCTGTAGACGACAACTTGAGTCGCTCCGCGAATTGCGGAGCCCAAGCTGAGTAGACATACTATAAGTTGCCGTTAGATACCTCACTCAAGAATCATACAGCTGCTGAAAGAAGACCGACATTGGTACCACAAGCTAGGGACAAGATGGTAGCTGCAACGCTGGCCATAATACGGGCCTGGAAAAGGCTTTGTTGCTGGTCTTGATGCATCCTGACGACAAAAACAAAATGAACAAGGCCAATTAAATGATAGTCGTCGAGTGACTGAGTATGATCCAAGTTAGAGAGTCTGAAGATGAGGGATCACGCTTCTTCATATGAATTCAAGGTTGACATTTGGCCAGCGAGGATGATGCTGACCCAATTTGCTGGATGCTTGGATGACAATGGGAGGACAGAAAGAGAGAGATAGGAAACTTCTGATGTAAGAAGAGGACCCAAAGTAGCACACGTGGCTGATGTAGGTGAGTAAGGTAGGACAAGGCAGGAAGGAATATTTCGGGTATTGATAAGGTCAGGAACAAATGGAGCATCTCGTGGCTCGCTCACGTAGTCGGGACGGGAGTGGAGGGAGGTTGATTGATTGATCAATGATAACAGGGACTAACGCGGAGAAGATCCCGAGACTGATACTGCCAGGGCCGGATGCCGGGGAGAGCACAGCCACATTCTCGATTATCAAGCCACATACTCGGAGTACCCACTCCGTTCTTCGGCTATCCCTGACACTTGTAGCCTCATGCACCCTGCCATCTCCATCGTCGTCTACGGAGTAAAGGCTCCCTAGACAGATCAGGCACTGTTTCAAAAGGTGATTCATCACAACACCGATTCTGGTCTCTATGCTTTGCTTCATCTCTCACGAAACCTTTGTATACCGACTTCAACTAGACGCCAACAGCCTCGGCGCGCGTCGTCGCAATGGGTGCCCTCTTGTCTTTACCCCTTCTGGCGGTGCCCAGCATTGGTACCGTATGTACCCATCCTTTCCAGTCCTCCTCTCCTGCGACCGCTAATAATCTCATCAGATTGCTTCCTTTGCTGCCAGCTGTTGCGGCGCTGCGACCTGCTCTATGGTCTGCAGCGCCTGCGGCAAATGCGGCAATAGTATCGCAACCCGTATCGCATACGCGCTCCTCCTCCTCGTTAACTCGATCATCGCATGGATAATGCTCACGCCTTGGGCTATCAAGAAGCTCCAGAAGCTTACCCTCGACTACGTCACGATTAATTGTCCGACTGGTGAATGCCACGGCTGGTTCGCGGTTCACCGAATCAGTTTTGCGCTTGGTCTCTTCCATCTCATCCTTGCTGGTTTACTCTTTGGTGTCGCAACTTCCAAAAATCCCCGTGCTGCTTTTCAGAACGGCTACTGGGGCCCCAAGGTCATTGTATGGCTCGCCTTTGTTGTCCTCTCCTTCTTGATTCCGGACAGTTTCTTCTTGTTTTGGGGCAATTACATTGCTTTTGCCGCAGCCATGCTGTTCCTTTTACTCGGACTCATCTTGCTTGTCGACCTAGCTCACAACTGGGCCGAGTATTGCTTGGCTCAGATCGAGGATACTGACTCAAGAGTTTGGCGATTTGTTCTGATTGGCTCTACTTTGGGCATGTATATCGGTTCGCTTGCCATGACTATCGTGCAGTACATATTCTTTGCTCGTGGTTCATGCTCTATGAACCAGGCTGTGATCACCATCAACCTGATTCTATGGCTCGGAATATCGGTCATTTCCGTCAACCCCACTGTTCAGGAGTTCAACCCTAAGGCAGGACTTGCTCAAGCTGCCATGGTTGCAGTCTACTGCACATACTTGACTATGTCAGCTGTGTCAATGGAGCCGAACAACGAGTGCAACCCTCTTATTCAGGGACAGGGAACACGAGCAACCTCCATTGTTATTGGTGCCATTGTCACTCTACTCACCATTGCTTATACTACCACACGAGCCGCAACCCAGAGTCTTGGACTTGGCAACTCGAATGGAATACAGTTGCCCGACGACGATGAGCACGGACTTGTGACCCAACAGCCCAGTGCTCGTCGGGAAATGCGAGCCGAGGCTTTACGCCGAGCTGTCGAAGAGGGCAGCCTCCCAGCTGACGCCCTGCTGTCTGATGACGAAAGTGAAGCTGGGGACGCCCCTGCAGGAGACGACGAGCGAAACAGGACCCAGTACAGTTACTCAGTGTTCCACATCATCTTCTTCTTGGCCACTGCCTGGGTGGCTACTCTCCTCACAATGAACTTTGACGAATCCACCAAGGATGGAGACTTTGCAACCGTGGGCCGTACTTACGCTGCGAGCTGGGTCAAGATTGTCAGTGCTTGGGTTTGCTACGGCATGTATACATGGACTCTGGTGGCGCCTGTTGTCCTTCCCGACCGTTTTGACTTTTCTTGAGCTGTGTGGTATGCATTTGGCGGAGTCCTAAGGCGAGCGCTTGTATACATTTAACTTGGCAGACTGTGTTTAAGTTGTGTCGCTTCTTATATGAATAAAGAATCATTGTACACAGGGTCCAATATGAGTCGTGAGCATGTTCCGAAGCGTAACACTCCGCCTAGTGCCTGCTCAGCTGATGGCCAAAATGCGCGTATTCCTTCACCGGTGAGCCACGTAGGAAACGAACCCCAGACATCTCAATGCATGTCTCGGGGACCAGCCTTCAATTGACAGATGCAATGAGACATAGGAGACAGGTAAACAGGACTTACCTCGAATCAAGAGTGAGCTACGGAGATCAGATATCAAAAGGACCATTACTTCATCTGATCACATCCACCTCCACAGTCGTGTAACACTAGACAAGGGGGCAGGAGAGTTCGACGAGCAGGATCAAGCGTGCCCTGGGACGTGGATGAGTCTTCATCACTGATAAAGAAAACCCGAAACTTGAACTGTATGGCTATCGAGGCGATGTTGGTGTTGTGCTCCACCAGAGGCGCCAGGGGATAGTCTCAGGGCAATACTATATTATGTGCCGTACCTCACAATGCTTTGATGAGGCTATCGTCAGATTGAGAGTATGATGGGGAGTTCTCAACTCTTGTTCTAGGAATATGTATATTGTCCTGCCGGAAAATGATGTCTGATGTTGCATTGCCAGTTTGACAACAGCCATTTAACTCCCGGTTGGTGTGGTTGAAAGTGGTTTGATATCTCTTCACTCTTCACTCTTTTCTCATTGACTCTCAGAAATCACACCAAGGGCTATCAACTCCCGACTCTGACCGGCAAGTACTCCGTGCGACCGCCGTCGCCTGTGTCACCCCTATATCTATACAGCTTTGGTCTGATTTCCCCGGGGCACATCTCGTTACACCAACGTGACCAGGCCCGTGACGAGGTGCGTGATGGGCATCGAATATGAGATGTGATGGAATATCCTTCTCCTGAGGATGCGCCGTCATACCCCAAGCAGCATGAGCGCGATCTTCAGGTCGGAAATCTCGCGTAGCTTCGCCAACCAGATGCGGGCGGCTTGACGAGATATCATTGCCGAGACTATCATGATGACGGTGATGAACTGAGAGGCTGGTGGCAAGGACATGCTGTAAGCAGCTGAGATCGAAGCTCAGCCTGAGCAGCTCTTAGGGATATCGCTTATCCAAGTATAATAGACGCCCAAGTGTATGCTCGGGAATGGACGACAGTGTGTCTCTGACCCCTGAAGTAGCAACACCCTTGGCCAAAACCAAAACTCACCAGCAGCAACAGCAACAGCAATAGGAGGAACTCGATGCCACATAAAGTCGAGATAAGTGGGAGAGAAGCGACAAGGTCGGGCCCTTTCTTCACGCTCCAAGACTTGTACTGACCATGATTACCAGCACGCTTAAAAGAGATGGTCTAGCCATGTCGACCCAGGACATTCATCCAAAGCGTGGGAAGAAAGACAAAAGAGGTGGTCATATGCTTGCGTCCTGGATCAGCGAGACAAGTCGAGAACGCTTAAGCATCAACGAGATTCTGATGCAGCAGACGGGTATGTTTGGATCTTGAATCTTTCGTATTTCTCGATCTGTCTCAAACCTATTGCAGGTTCCCAAAACGAATAAATCTAACTCCATTATTCATCCCTGCCAACGCCAGTTCGAGATGATAATACAGGCCCTGTCTTTTCCTTTACTTCTTATTGATATAAATGCCGGTGAGGCGGTATACGGCGGTGAACTTCTCCTTGCCACCATTCCGTCAATGGCCGAGAACCGTGACAAGTCAGGTAGAGAAATGTTAATAAACAGACTATCGACTTCGCTTGCAAAAATCAAAATGTTCCTTGAGACTCAATTGCATTGGCCGGCCTGTTCTTTCGTGGACCTTCTTCGCGATGCTTTCGTAGCTCATTGAATGACGAGGGGGGTTCCTCCAAGCTCCTTGGCTGCGCCAGCAGCGTGGAAACCATCCAAGGTCACAGTCACAGCCCCAGCCTGAACCAGCTATATAGATGTTAGCTTTGCCCAATGTCGCAATGATCACTACTTGCAGCGCGAGAAAGATCCTCAATCAGGTCATTCGGGTCCTCGATACCAACGCACAGTCTGATGATATCTTCAGGCATTTGTCGTTCCGCTCGAGTCTTGGCGTCGATGCTGGCATGGCTCATCTGGCAGGGCATGCTGATCAGACTGTTGACACAGCCAAAACTGACGCTGATGGCCCAGAGGCGGGCGGCCTCAACAATACGCTCAGAAACGGCCGGATCACCAGTCTCGAACGAGAGCACCGCGCCAGCACCGCGAGCCATAGACCAATGCAGATCGTATTGAGGGTGGGATTTAAGTCCAGGGTATCGAACACGGAAGCCACGGGACTCGAGAAACTCTGCAATGGCTTGAGCGTTGGCTTGCTGTTTCTCCATTCGAATCGCCAAGGTCTTAACACCTCGCATGAGCAGGAAAGAGTCATTTGGTGATAGACCGCAGCCCGTGGAGTTGATGACAAAGAATAGCTTGTCTCCGATGTGGGTGTCGTTCACGGCAATAACACCAGCCATGATGTCGTGGTGACCAGACAGGTACTTGGTTCCAGACTCGTACACAATGTCGCAACCCACATCAAGAGGGTTGAAGAGCATGGGAGAAAGCATGGTATTATCAACGACAACGAGCGCCTTGGGGTTGACTTCATGTGCCAGGCGAGCGATAGATGGAATATCCACCACCTTAATCAGAGGATTGGTGGGGGTCTCTAGCAAAACCATGGCGGTCTTCTCCGAGAGGCGTGCCCGCACGCTATCAACCGTTGTTGTGTCGACATGATGAACGATGATGCCTTGGTTGGCAGCTAGGTAAGTCAGCAGACGGTGGCTGCCACCGTAGAGATCATCGCCAGTGATAACCTCATCGCCGGGTCGGAGTAGACGAGTAATGACATCGAGAGCACCCATTCCGGAGCTGATAGCCAGCGCTCGCTGAGCGTTCATAATCTTTGCAAGGTGTCGCTCGAGGTGCGTTCTGGTGGGGTTTCCAGAGCGCGTGTAGTCATATTCTTGCTGGCCACCGCTGGCTGACGCCTGCTTGAAAGTGGCAGACTGGTAGATGGGAACGCTGGAGGCGCCATATTGGTCCTTGCTATCTGTGTATACAAGTTCTGTGGCAAGGGCATAGCGTTTGCGACCATTGCGAGGGCTTGACGGAGCGGGAGATGGAGGGAGATCATGTCCTTCGTTGTCAATTCGCTTGAGAGGATTGGCTGACTTGCCAGAGTCAGTGGGCGAAGGGGCAGACATTCTCAACAAATCTAGTCGCAGCGTATATGTCGAAGTCGAGTTGCATATAGAATGTGATGAATGGCGGGGAGAATGATTCTAGGTACCTAGGTCGGAGGAGGGGCGGGCCCTAGAGAGAAATCGCAACAAGAGTTTATGCGACAAGAGCGAAACTCAAATACAATCGAAGAATGATGAAAGAGAGAGAGGAATCGGAGACTTTCCAAGGGAGAGGTGAAGGCTTGCCTAGTCAGAGCTTGGAAGAGAAGGGTCGCTCGGGAGTCGGGGAGTCATTCCCGCTGTCGGCGGTCTGGTGAAGATGGTCTACAAACTCAAACTCATTATTTGGACTGGAAGAACTACGCAATGGGAGTGCCTTGCTCTGTACAAGGGCATCTGCGGTGCCAATTACAGGGAATCTTGCACTACTATCTTTCAGTGACCCTAGGGCTCTATAGTTCTGCTCGCATCCCACTGTGACGGTTTGGGTCCCGCCCACCGCTATTCTTCTGCCGACCGATTAACGGAGGGGCGATTGATGCTGAGATACCTGCTGAATGCCGGCTGCCGGTACTCAGGACAAGGTATATTGCTATCGAATCCCCAGAAACCCATTGTGGGGCATCCCAAATGACGTGATCAGACACTATCATGGCCCATTGCGTCCCTGATTAGTGAAACGCACTGTACGGGAACTCCGGAGGACGGAACCGGGGCACCTTGACTGCTTGATCGTATCTTCAGCCTTGGCGGATATTTTCAGTTTGTGGGGGACAGTGCGATTGGTACGGTATAGTCAATGGTAAGCCTGAAGCAGACATTGTGATGTTGCTGATTGGGCAATGACTGGTGAGGTGCTGGCCAGGGTTGAGTGTTTCTATTCAACATTAACTATCGGCCGTTGCTGGCCCGGACCGTTTGCTAGGTAATCATCATGCTAGTCCTGCTCCTCCGCAATCAACTCCTCGACACCGCTGGACCGTCGCCTTGGTTGCAATTTGATCTGACCTCCTTCGCGGCCGAGGAAGTCATCTGATCTAATGCCACGGAATTGCCTGGGATCCACGGACGACATCGCGTGCCCACTCTCACGATGCTGCCGCATGTATTCTCGTACGGGCACCATTGCTGCATCTCGGCAGGCCTCCTTGATGTCACTACCAGAGAGCCCAGCAGTAATCCTTGCAACGTAATCGAGATCGAAGTGCTCAGTATCCGTCTTGGTATCCTGTAAGATGAGCTGTAAAATTCGACGTCGCTGCTCTGTCCCTGGTAGCGTGACAGGGAATTTCTTTGGCATACGGCGAAGTATGGCCTCGTCAATATCATTGATGCGGTTGGTCGCACCAAGAACCATGATTCGAGCAGGCATCCCTGAAGAACTCGAGGATGTCAAGCCATCCCATAGAGTCATGAACCTATACTTTGTCAATGCCAATTACTCAAACGTGATTGTTGTAGAATTACTCGGCCTTGACCATGCCGCTGGCCTCATGCTCGCCACTTCTACGAGTACCGAGGACAGCGTCGATTTCGTCAATAAAAATGATAGCAGGCTGCATCTTTCGGGCCAAGGAGAAAACAGCGCGGACAATCTTGTTCGAGTCTCCATACCATTTCTCTGTCAAAGTCGAGATATGTAAGTTGATAAAAGAAGCGCCACTCTCATGAGCAACAGCCTTAGCGAGCATTGTCTTTCCACAGCCCGGAGGACCGTATAGAAGAACACCAGAGGGGGCAGAGAGTAGAGGCGCGGCGTGAGAGTAAAGGTGAGGCATCGTTAAAGGGTATATGATCGACTCTTTCAGTTCTTCGATAATCGTATCCAGACCGCCGATGTCTGCAATCGTTAGCGAATTACGCAAAGGCACAAGGCCTCAACTTGCAAGCTCACTCACCGTCAAACCCAACAGAGATATCCTCAGGAGGGACCATTTCAAGTGCAACCAGGTTCTCGTATTCATTCAAGACCAGATCCTCCGGTCGAGGCCCCGTTCTCGAATCGCTATCATCTCCATAATCAAGCCCGTCTTTCTTGTGTCGATTTATCCGCTCAAGATGCGCTTTAGCTTGGCGTCTTGCTTGTTCGTGCTTTTCTTTATCGGGGTCGGCAATGTTACTCAAGATAGGGTTGAGGAAATTTCGAGCCACATATAGGCCAGCCGTCATCTAACAGGCTTCTGTGAGCACAATGCCCTCGCATTCAACAGCGGATTTAGAAATATTGCACTTACCATGCCCGCAAAGAGCAATATGTCCATGGCGACATCGCCGAGCTTACGTCGTTCCCCCATGCCGAGGACCCAGCGCAGCCAAGGGGCTGACTCGGATGGCATGAGATGACAAGAAGAGCGGGTGGCAAGAGGGCGATGACTGCCACACGATGATCAAGTCGCAATTGGCGGTAGATGTTCCAGTTCAAAAAAAAAAAAAAAAAAAAAAAAAAAAAGAAAAAAAAAAGAAAAAAAAAAAA
>VYWZ01002077.1:0-42279 GCA_008711595.1 Fusarium xyrophilum
TAAAGATTCCTATTAGAGTAAGTAAAAAATACCTTAATATGATTATATCAGCCTTGGCGTCTTGCTCAGTTAGCCATCAGAAGCTAGGACTTGTAGCCCCAGAGGGGTAATTACACTGCGCGGAGAGGCTGCTAATCAACCCGTATGTAAATAAGCAGCCTCGCCTGATTTACGCGCTGTTGTCTATGCTGTGCAACATGTGTACAGATAGAGAATAGTCAAGGTAGCTGGCTGTGCTCGAAACATTCATCACTTGACCATGATTGTGGCTATTTCTCATTCGCTGCCCTAGACCAAAATGTGGCGGGCGCCAGAACAACGAAATCTCGGGATGAGGTTTAATTGGCCCGCGTGGCGTCTCAGGTTCTGCACGGTACCTGCATAAAGTGACGTGGTGGCGCTTTTCGATCTCACTGAATAAAAGATGAACAACACAAGAGAGTGAAACATAACTTTTTGTGCTATGTATCAGCCAGAGTCAACATATGTCTCGAGTAATTGTCGTCCAACACCACGAGAATACCCATGATCATGCTCAGATATAGCATGAACAATCATCGAAATCGACCAAGGTTCAAGTGAACTGGAATAATATCGCTAAATTACAGGGTGCTCGCTCACCAAAAAGCGCTTCCTTAGCCCCAAACCCCCCTGGTCAGGCACACCGTGGACCCTAGCCCGAGAAGCCTACCGCGCCCCTGAACCATTCCTCTTGAGGCAAGAGCTAGAACGCCCCCCCGATATCTGAACCTCCAACGGTTCGTCTTGACTCTTCCATCATCTCCAATCAAATCACATCCATGCTCATCTCGACAACGTCAACGCCGCAGCAACCGACCAACCCGCGCAAGCACGATGAAAGGATACGCACGCTCATCACCAAAGGCTACTATGAATAAGCCTCTCTAGCTCAGGTGCATGGTCCTAGCCATGGCACTGGCTCGTCGCCTAGTTAGTCTGTCGCTTCTCCTATCGTTCAGCTATGTACCCCACGGTAGGCATGCGTAGCATTCGCTCTCGATGATCCTTCGCAATAATCGCATCTCCTCCAGCTGCGGAGACCCGAGGATGGCTCATCAGTCGCCGGGGGGAACGTGCCCGAGTGGGTACATCTCCCTCGCATTCTGATCAAGGCCCAAACTCGAGATGCAGACTCTGGCCCTCTCTTGATCCAGGGGGCCACCTGGTGGACCACAACACCACCCATGCTCCAAGCATCTTGGCAGTCCGGCGTTTTGTGGTTGCAGTCTACTCCCCTGCAAGAGACATTGAGCTAAAAAGAGGCGTTCCAGCCCAGTTGGTACTACGCCCCCGACTCTGGTTTCTCTTAATATCTAACGCTTCCTGCCTCACCTCAGATCCGGCTTCTCAGTCTTATCTATCACAAACCACCACACTCGTTCAGTCTCTATCGTGACTTTCCATTCATTTCCGGCTTCTGCCATTACGATCCTTCCAGCATTACAGCAACCAGCGTTTTTCACGTCCCAACTCTATCCTTTCTTTTAGTGAGGCAAAACTGTGTCTTGCTCGCTGCCCGACTGTGGAATTGACTTCTACGGCCATTTGAATCGCATCGCAAACCGTTGTCATAGACAAATCTGAAGCTACCGCAAAATCAAACCACATCTAAACCACCTCAGTCTCCAAAATGAAGTCCGTCGTCGCTTCTGTCGGCATGCTTGCCGCCGTTGCCAACGCCTACAACTTTCCCCACCACGCCCACTACCGCCGCGACAACGGTACCGACACCCAGACCACTCTGACCGTCGAGACCACTGTCGTCGAGACCATCATCAGCTGCGCTCCTACCGTCACCAACTGCCCTGCTCGTGACCACACTGCCATTGCTCAGCTGCCCGAGTCCGACAAGGTCACCTATGTCGAGACTAACACCGTTATCCTCACCGAGGTTGTCTGCCCCGTCGCTGACGCCAGCTCTATCTACACCTCCGTCCTCCACGATGCTGAGACCGGTGGTGTTACTGGCAAGACCCTCACTGCCCCTTACACCGCTTCCGTCCCCACGACCACTGGCGGTGCTTACCCTCCCCCTAATGAGGGCGACAAGACCGTCGTTTCCGACTACACTACCGAGCAGGTTGTCACTCTTACCCAGAGTGACGAGACCATCAACACCACCGTCTACAAGACTCTCCAGACCACCATCACCGTCCCTGCTGGCCCTCAGGTCACCGACGAAGGCTCCAAGGGTAACGGTACCTCCGAGGATGACACCACCACTACCACTACCACCACCAAGACCAAGACTGACACCGTCACCAAGACGATTGAGCGCGTCGGTGAGACCAAGCCCGCTTCCGGTGGTGACAACGGCTACAGCACCGGCAAGAGCGAGGAGGGGGGCTCCAAGGGTACTGGCTCTGGCTCTGGCAACGGTAACGGCGAGTGTGTCCCTGAGACTGTCACTGTCACTGCCCCTGCCTCCACTGTCTATGTCACTGTTGTCCCTGAGGCTGGCAAGACTGGCAGCTCTGATGATGCCACCGTCACCGACAAGGCTGTCCATGGTGATGACTCTGAGGACGACGATGACGAGGAGGAGTTCTGCGACACCACCACCACCCTCGAGGCTACTGTCACCGTTGTCCCTTACCCCGTCAACAACACTGCTACCGGTGGCTACGCTAAGCCCACTGGCTTCTCTCGCCGTCTCCGATAAATGTCTTGAGACAACTCCTATGCACATGAAGTCTCTGTACATTACTCACCATTTGGTCACTTCTTGATTAGGCATCTAGTGGAAGGGGGGACCATCTTTGTATAGGTCAACTACTCTCCTGGATGTATGACAATATAATTTTTTTTGCTGCTTCTTTCTTCAAAATCAATTCAATGAGAATCATGAACTTTCGTCTTGTCTGATCCACTCAACAAATACCCTCTCGGGTTACTTGGTCTTGTTCCCTTTTGACTGTAGCACGGAAGGGGTTGGTGTATGGAAGCGCTTGTAGATAGATAGACTTGGGTTGTGCTTATCTGGAATGTCGGTTCCATAGACCGCTCCCTGTCTCATTTAGTCTTATACACATATACATCTTGCTTTTTATACCACACATGCCTCATGCAGATGTAGTTGTGTAGATGTGAGACAACATAAGCAATAAATATATGAACGCAATGCCCTTCAATGGCTGTTTGAAAAAAATCTCATTTCTGGATATTATCTGTACCTGCGCACCCTGACGCTCAGCTGAGGCCATATGTATATGCAAACTCATCCAAACCGTAATCCCAACGCCTTGCTCATCCATTCATGCATAGCCCAAGTAGCTTATTTCATCATCTCATATCTTACACAGAGCACCTATCCGAGGACAACCTGCTCATAGGTTCCTTCATCTAGGTACCTCTGCAACACATCCTGTAGAGCAGCTTTTGTCCGACTCAGTTGTGGTGTGAGCCCATCAGCTTGCTGAAGGTTACCACGGATGCTTTCGACGTGGTCTGCTAGTTGTAGGGCTATAGGCTCAAGAGGTGTGTTGATAATGTCCTGCTTTTGTGAGCCCTACGGATGTAAGATAATGTCATGGAACAAACTTACCTTGAGACTTCCCTCATCTTCGGTGTTGGTGAGAAAAGCTGTATACTGATCCTTGCTGGCTGGCCTTGATGTCGGTGCCAAAACATGAGCTTTTCGAAACAAATCCTTCCGCTCTCTCGTCTGCGCCCTCGCATTTGCCTCCAATTTCCTCAGCTTCTCATAATCCCTCTCAAGCTCTCTTTCCATCCTCTCCTTCTCCGTCTTCAACAGCTCGACTGCATGCATCCCGGGCACAAGCTGTCTCTCCAACGCCGCCTTCCCATCGAGCACCGCCTCAAAATCAAGCTCCAGCGCACGACCCCCATCAGCATCCAGGCGCCGTTTTGTAGTCTTTGATGATGGATTCTCAGGGGGGAAGGGCAGGCCACGGGCGAGTTTACGTTCCATGCGGCGGTAGACGAGGTGCAATGCTGCAGAGGCGTGGGTACGTCGGTTGTTCGTTAGGGCCATCCGTTGCAGAATAGGTTGTTGGGCGAGTTTCAGGATGGATTTAGTAGTGGGAAGTGATGCGCCCGATAGACCGGTCCAATCTGCAGCGACTTTGGAGGAGCGTATTGTGCGTTTAAAGGGAGCAATGTGGATGTATGGCTTTGGCGGAGAGGCGAGAGATTCGTCTGAGTCAGAGGGTGCTTCCTCCTTCTCTTTCCCACGACTTTTCTTTTTGTTCGTCTCTTGTGGGCCTTCTTGTGTTTCATCCGCGTTCTCAGTTGAAGGTCTCCCCCCTTTTGGACGACCACGCATCTTGGGAGCTTCTTCGGGTTGTTGATTTGCTGCGTTCTCCTGTGCTACATGGTCCTTCTTCTTTTTAGACCTTTCAGCCTTGCCGCCCTTGTTGTTGGCATCTTCGCCGACATCGCGCAAAGAATTTCGTGGACTTCGTCGTGGTTGCTCCTCTTCTTCAGGCTCAGGTTCGGGCTCGGGATCTTTCGCCTCACGACGCTGTCTCTTCCGGCGTGCTGGTGCTGGTGCTGCATCTGGTTCATCTGGCTCATCTGGCTCAGGCTCAGGTTGCCGAGACGCTTTGCGACCCTTCTTTCGTGGTTTGGGCTCTTGGATTTGTGTCTCCTTCGACTTTTTCTTTCGTTTCTGCTTTCCAGCATCTCCTGTTTCCTGCTCAGGCTCCTCATTCTGATTCTTCTCGAGAGATGGGCGTCCGCGCTTCCTCTTTGGTTGGGCTGTCTCCTCTACCGTTTCTGGCTCAGCTTCTTGTTCATCCTGATTCTTTTCTAGCGAAGGGCGACCGCGCTTTCGTTTTGGTTGCGCTGCATTTTCTGTCGACTTCTGCGCATTCCCATCTTCCAGTGAAGGTCGACCACGCTTCTTTTTGGGATTCTCCGCCTGCGGTACTTCTCCCTCGGACGCATCTTCTTGCGCTGTTTTCTTCGGTCGTCCTCGTTGTTTCGGACGTGCAGCTTCTTCGACATCGGCTTCGTACTCGTCTGGTCGATCTTGCGACGCGCTGGGGGCTTGTTTGGACGCGTTTGCAGGCCTACCGCGCTTGCGCCCTTGCGGTTCTGGATCTGGAGCCTATCAAAAAGAGTGCATGTTAATCGC
Source organism: Fusarium xyrophilum (assembly GCA_008711595.1). NCBI lineage: Eukaryota > Fungi > Ascomycota > Sordariomycetes > Hypocreales > Nectriaceae > Fusarium > Fusarium xyrophilum. The sequence continues at coordinate 5,120 of VYWZ01002077.1, forward strand.
GATGGTCGTGTGAGTGAACATCTGTTGCTCTATTACTTACCATGGGTTTTGTTGTGTAAGGAAATGGTTTTGTTGGTTTAATTACGGGCCAATGAACTCATGACTTGAGTTTCAGCGGCTCCCGGCGCTGAGACGGGGAAGCGGGGCAGCCCGTGTCTGTCTCCGCTCAGATCCGGGATGGAAACGGTTGATGGGTGTCATTCATTTTCTACGCCTCAATCATGATCCAAATTTAGAGTTACACTATGACTATAACGTGGGCTCTAGACAGCTTCGGTCCTTACAGGAATTATTACTGCGTGTGTTTCACGATACGGTATCCGTATATCTTAACGGTTTCCTCATCTCATTCTGTCTGTTGAACACCTACGCACGCCATTCACTCTGTATCATCAGAGCAGGACAGTTGGATCAATACTCGCAGCACAAACCACACAAACGAAACGATGCTCATCTTGACTAGACTCATCGACTTCAGCTAGAAATGCCAAAACGATAAGCGAAAGTTTAGCCCGTTTGTGCGATGCAGCTCCCCCAATGCTACACGATGATGCCATCAGACGTGTGCCCTCGCGATGCGACAAAAACCCGTTTTCGTCAGACTCTGCAGGACAGACGACTCGATTCCTCGCAGGAGCGGAATACGCAAATGCGTGATGACGATGATGGGCCGTTGGACAGCGTCTGCGTCTCGGTACCGAACAATGGGGCATCAGTACCCTCATGATCCCTCAAGTACTGTACTGTCAGTACCTCGATTTTCAAGCTGGTAACGTGTCATGTGTTTTCTGTCTTTTGTTGTGCGTTTGCTCTGCATTTCACCGAGTGTCCTATTCGATTGATGTTTGACAACTCATGCATTGCATTACGAGGCCAGACAAGACCTCGTCGAGGCTGAACGAATCAATCAAAGTCTGACCGTCTGAACATTACAGCAGCTTTCATCGACAGAAAAATAATCACCGCGCACAATAAGTGAGGCATGTAGCACAGTCTCCAGAATTCAAGAGTCATACCAACGTGTCAAAAGTTTCAACAGTGGTTCCCATCGACTAACACAGGCAATGCCCTTGTCGATTTCCTGTGGATGGGGAGAAATGTACAGAGGGAAAACACACACTGACTGACTGGACCCTACCTCGAGCATTGATGCCCAAATCATGGATGTCGGTGATGCCCCCTCGTATGGATCTGATAAAATGGGTTGGTTGGTCCACGACGGCGCTTAGAGGAAGTTGTGTTTGTCTTTGGGCACTGAGTGATTATTTTGCTTTCGCTCCGAGGTCTCGAAAATCTGTGGGATCGATCCATTGAATCGTGCAAGGGTTCTTTTTTAGATGTTTCCAATTGATCAACAAGGGTTTTCATATTCAACTTCCATTTCAAGGTTGTTTTCTGTGTTGGAAGAGACCCGACGCTAGTGCAGGGCTGGGTTAGAATGGGCTCGGTGAGAGTTGATACCCTCTTTTCACATGGATCTTTCTGAGGACGTGGAATGGACAGAGCGGGCCGTTCCATGTCTGAGGATTCGCATTGTATCACAGTCTATATTGAGAGCCAAGAACGGCCAAGGTTGCTTGTTGGCACTGATATAAAGGCAATGCCCAAGAGTAAAACATGGACAACTAACCATCCATGGGCATAGACTCCTCCCTCTATGCCAACTCTGATATCCATTACAGAAGTGTCGGGTCTTTTCTTGTTGATCTCACATTGGTTAGTTACTTTGACTTTTACATCACATCCACTTTGGACCCCCAATCTGGATACCTCTTCAGTCAGCTTCGGTGTGAAAAAAAGAGGCGACTGCATAAACCTGTATTGAGACAAGACCTGCCTGCATGACAACGAAACCGTCCGATCAGTCTCGATCTACTCCGTAGACCTGTCAGCCCTCAATTCACCCGGAGCCTCTTTATCCAGACCAAGACCAAGTCTGTGGAACCAGAAAAGAGTCTTAGTTGAACCTCTTAGGCCTCATCCATTGAGACATTGACTGTCTACGGCCCAACCTCCTCTTTTTTGTGGTGGTTTTACAGACCCGATCCGAACCCGGCCTCGGCCCCGGCAGTCCAAGCTGATCGTCAATCCACTCTCCTCCTCCGCACGAAGACGAAAAAGGCCGCTTCGCTCCTAAAAGAGAGCCGAGCAACAGAAACTCTCTGCGTTAGACTGGATTCTCTGAGCTAGAAGCGCGGCTGAGGCTCAGATGCAAGGACATTCCTTGTTGTTAGGCTTCTCTTATCTATCCACTGGCCTGGCCTGACTGATTGTCTATCTGTCTGTCATCCATCGTCATTTGATCAATGGCATCATCGTTGATCGGCTTCTAGCTTTTTGACTTACAGCACTGCTGCTGCAGACTTGATCATCGCTGTACCATCCCGTACCAGGCCGGTACCGTCACGGTAGTTACATACAGTGACCTACATAGCTCATCGTCTTTGCAATCTGTTGTGCATTTCGCTTGCTCATCACTTTCGTCTCTGCTCATCAAGCACCGCCGAGCCTATCAAAGGTCCGGTCGTTGCTCTACCTTACAGTAAAGGTACCCCCCTCCGTCCACAGGCTCCGGTCGGTGCTCGCCATCCGCATCTCACTTGCATTGCATCTGAAGTTCTCTTACTTTTTTTTTTTTTTTTTTTTAATATCTAGCACTTTCCCCTCCTCTTTCTCACACTTTTTATTTTTCTTTCTTCCGTCTTCCCTCCTTTCTTGTCATCTTCACCTGGATTCTCTCAAGTGAATGGCAAAAGAGATTCATAATCATCATCTACCTTATCAATCTCGACGACGAGATTCTTCCTTCTCCGTACTGCACAGACAGAATTGGGTCTTAGCAGTAGCGATATAACTTAATACGAGGCACTACGTACGATATTACGATAAGCGGACTGACAGAGATATCTCGGAAGGAATATCTCTCCAGGTCCCTGTCCCCTTTCTAGGACGACTCTATCGCCTGTGTTTGAAGAAAGACTTATCATGACCCAAGACACCAGTCGCATATCATCCTCTCCGTGTTGGAGGTTTCTCCTCTGGGTCCTGACTCCCTGACTATCGCTACTGTCTATTGCTCACAGCAGACTCATTCATTGATATCTACCATTGTCTCTCCACTACCAATTGATCGTCACAAATATCGACATCGGTCGTATCGACTGGCTTGAGGCCCAAAGTTAAATCAAGCGAGGACCTACCTGACTGACTGAACAAGACGGGACACCCCCGCGACAAGCAAGACCCGGCCTGGCCTTGACTCGACTTGGCTTGTGCCATCTTCTCCGCTTCTTCTATTTTGTTTCCTTGGACCTTCTATTCTTACCACCGATCTGCGACTCTCCTGAATTACAAGGTCAGTGCTGGCTTTCTTCAAAGTCAAACAACACCTCGGACGTCCCCAAGGGCCTGAAAGAATAAACCGCCCAACCAATTCCATCGCCAATCACCCACCGCATCATTAAGCAAACAGCCTGGACTTGACTGGGCTTATTTGACTGGGGCACCCAAATCGACTCCATCTACGTTCCCCTCTTCACTCCCACCCTCGGCCACTTGGGTGCATTACCTTGCATCGTTCTATGCTCTGCTGGCAACTGGCCTAACCCAGCCCAGTCGCTGTATCCAATTGCATAACTATACCCACGTCAGCACCCACGCTCACACCCACGCCCGCGTCTTCGTACAGCACGCACTCAGCCCAGCCCAGCCCAGCCAGCACCGCTACCGCTACCGCTACCGCTACTACTGCATCTGCATTTGCTTTGCCTTGCAGTAGCCAACAATTCAATTTTTTTTCTTCCTGCCGTTTTTTTGTCTTCGTCTTTTCTTGTCCTCTTTCCTCTTCGTACTAAGGCAAGGCAACGCATTGTTATTCACTTGCCTGGTACCTCAACCTCAAACCAGACTAAACCGCCTCACTCAACTACACCTCACTTGATCTCGCATCACCTCACCTTACTATTATATCTTACTCGTTTTACTTCCGGATCGGCTCGCCTCCATCCGTTTGTTTACCCCACACCGTAGCCAACCAGACTACTCGACTACACATCCAATACTTGTCGTTGATCGATAAGACCCCTTATCGACCCAAGTTACTTGTCTTTGACGGTCTTACTCAAATCCAAGACTCGAGGCTTGTTAGACGACTTATCTGTCTGTCCATCAAAGGTTAATACCTGGACGCAATTGGGATTCCTATCGTCCCATACCATATATACGTTTCTTGTTAGACCTCAACTCTCAAGGTCTACGGATCTATACATCACATCAGCCATGCCGCCAAAAAAGAGCCTTCGGCGGCGGCCAGCGACGCCAAATCTTAACGTCGCTCAACTTCGAGCTCAAGTACAAGAAGTCCAGAATCAACCTCTCACCGCCGACCCCAACTCGCCACCAGAAACCCCCACCACATCGCCGCCATTCCTGCGCAAGACCAGTCTAAAACCTCGGCGCCAACCTGACTTTCATGATTACTTTCAGTCATTGGATTCGGATCCTAACATCAAGCCAACTGGCGATGGACACCAATTCAGCTATCAGCCTTCAGTTGGCCCTCATCAGCTAAGCCCTCGCTCGTCTTCCTCATCCGGCATGGCCGACGACACCAGTGATAAGGACAGCAGCAGTGAAGATGAGGATGAAGAAGATCCGGCAAGTCCCAGCATAAGAAGCATGGGAAATGCTACTGGCCCAGCCGTCTCCTCGCCAACTGACGACTCTGCGATGGAGCTTGGCGACGATGACACCGACAGTTCTAGTGATTCCGACGGTTCAGAATCTGACTCGGGCTCAGAATCCGACAGATCCGGCGCAAAAGACGAGGCTGAGACCTCTCACATTACTGTTACTTCAACGGCTACGCCTACAGTTGCTTGTAATTTCACTGTGGAGGATATTGACCCTATGGATAGCGATTGCGACGGACTCGATGTTCTACAGCCTACCGAGATTGAATCCAATCGCAGTCGCTCAAGGTCACGAAGCAGGAAAGCCCACAAGACTATGGTCAAGGATTTTAGGAATCTCACTTGCAGCAACGAAACATCAGATAACGAGCAAAGTCCCGAGGGCGAGGGCGAACTCGACGAGGAAGCGCAATTCTTGAAGCGCCGCGAGCAAATCAAGAAATTCCGACGTATGAGTATGGGTAGCAGCTTTGGCAAAAGGACACACAGCGAGCTCAGCGACTCGGAGGATGAGGGCGAGGGGCTCGACGCCAACGAGGTAGGGTCCAGCGCACGTCGCATGCGGAGAAAGATGCATCGCACCAGCCTACTATTCCATGATCCGCCCCCTGCGCGGATCGAGGAGCTTGAGGAGCCAGACTCCAGTGAGGATGAACTTGTCGCGCACCAGCATCTCGCAAGGGAATTGCCCTATTGGGCCATCGAAATTATGGAGATGGGCTCAAGCTCCAGCTAGAGCGCTGGACCCTGCAAGCCACGCACCACATCAGCTGCGACAGCCATCATGCTACCCCGGTCCGCATAGGCATGAACATTAATGACATTACGAGGACGAGAGGGCGACCAGGGGTCCTTCTGACGACGATAACGACTCACCTTTTCGCATCCCACGAGCATGACACCGCCTACACCGACCAGCCCCTGAGTCTACCGGGGTTCGGGCAACGGTGGACCATTGATTGTGCTCGCCTTACCTTAACCCCATGATCAGTTATGCAACGGGCAGGTACGGATATCGAAGGTTGAGGAGACCATTTGATCAGAGAAATGGTATTGCATGTTTTGCATAGAATTTGCATCCAGGCCGAATACGGAATTGTCACACTGGATTTCACAGGGATACCTTTAGACTGTTACGATATGTCGAATTTGTTTATTGAAGATATAAAGATGGGCATAATATTTAAGCACAGAAGATCATCATATATATGCGGGGAAGACATGGATATAAGTCTGGCAGACAACATGAAAGCGTTTGGCATTTATCATCACGATTGAAGCAATTCTAGAAGAAATGGGACATACTGAGAGTTTCTTCCTCACCGTTTTATGTAGTGGCAATGAATTGTTGCATAAGTTTGATAACGATCGGTGGCTTTTCACCTCAAACTGCTAAGAGGGCATCACTTGATGCCACTGACTCCAGCTTCTTGGGAGCCAGAGCATTAGATCGTCAGTCTTGCATATCCTTGCAGTTCTCGGCTTCGACTGCGTAAGTGAAAAGTCTTGACTTTGTTGATCTACCGAGGTCGTGATGCTTGAACAGCACTCTGGAAGATCAGGACCTGTAGAGATCTGAATTCTAGCAGAACTCGGCCGTATAATTTATCTGGGCACGTATTGTCAAGTCTTTTGGTTTCATGAAGCTATTTTTAATGTTGGTGTTAATTGCAATCATGAATGCTATCCCCAGATACGTAACTGGTCTGCAAGGTTTTCCCCACAACTGATATAGAACAGATGAGATATAGTGAGTGTTTGAATGGGTCAACATCTATGGCCGGATAGTTCAGCTGTTCTTGCAACATATCTAGTCTGATTGTTAGGTTGATGATCAATACGGAGCAACACCTGACGTGAGGAGCTGGCGTGTTAAGTGATTGCAATGTGGAATGTGGGGGGTAAGTTATCGATAAGAGCTGGCCGCGTCCCTTGATTGTTTTGAAACTCCACCATCGTCAACACAAGCTATCGTCTATCATCAACTCGCAACTTTTGGGTTATCCCCTCTTCCATCCGGATAAGTTAGGCACACACAGTACATTTCGTGGTTTCTTCGTATATCCAGAGTATAGAACTTTTATTAGTACGAGCATTGAACGACGACCACACCCACCATGTCGCTCATCTCTGCGCACCTCGAACAAATTGGCTATTCCTGCCAGGGAATTGACTCTCTACCGTAGGCAACACACACTTCCTTCTATGTCAATCGCTAACTTGTCTTCAGGTTCCCCCCTCCTAAGATCTTCACCAACGCCCTCCTCTCAAACCATGACATCACATCTCTCATCCGCGATACGGAACCGCACGAACGCGCCCTCTTCTCCGTCCCACCACCTCCTCCACCCTCAACAACTCTCAAACCCACAGAGCCAGAGAAGAGAAAGTCCTCGGGTCGACGACAAACTGTCTTTAATGTAGCCTCGGGCGAAGTCACCACAGGACCTCCACCCCGCACTGGCACCCATCCTCGACGGCAAACGGCCGTAGCAGCTGTCTTGGGCGGTCAAATGCACGAAGAACTACGGCGCGGAGAATCAGATCGCAAAGGGGACGTCGATGTAAATGTTCTTTTGCGCGGCGCAGAAAAGCTTTGCGGTGTATACGAACTCCCCGGAGCGAGGGAGCGCATCGCTGCGTTGAGGAGTAAACATGCACATGGGAAGAACACAGCGGCATACTACGAAGCGCGCGTCGCGGAGCAGGCAGAACAGTTGGCGAGTCTAGATCACAGAGAGTGGTACGATGAGGAAGAAGAGGAAGAAGAAGAGGGTGAAGTTTGGACGGAGGATGATTTGAGAAGGGAGGAGGAGGAGGCGAAGGAGATGGAGGTTAAGAAGCGGGAGTTGCAGGTGAGGCTGAGGCAGATGGAGAAGGATCTTGGTGGTTTGATGAGAATGTGATGATACCCTTATGAGATATGAAAATCTTGACCACAGTATTCGACGGTCTATGACATGAGGGAGATGTGTCTCCTAATTCTTAGCAAGCAGGTCTTCTCTCGCCATAACGAGCTTCTCAAGAATATCTCCGACATCCTCCGCTCCATCAACGGTATACTTATCATTGATGACATACCGTGGTACGCCCCTTGTGCCCTTCTCTAGCATCTCACGAACCTCATTGTCAACCTCCTCACCCCCATCATGACCATCCAACCACTCCCGCGCTTCGTCCCTTTCAAGGCCCGCCTTGACCGCTGCGGTCACTAAATCCTCTTTACTAGTGATATCTCCGCCATCTAGAAAATACATCCTCATAATCTCCAGCGCAACCTCCGTCTCCTTGCCCCTAATGCGCCCCAGCTTCTCCAACCGATGCGCATCTCTGGTGTTGCCAATCGTAGAGTTGAAGTTGAACTCCACTCCCTCTTGTTTGGCAATACCATTGAGGCGAGCTTTGACTGAGGGCACCTGGTCTTCTCCCCATTTTGAGGCTATCTTCGTGATGAGGGGCTGCGTGGGTGTATTCGGATCCAGCTGGTAAGCATACCATTTGGTGGTGATAGTGTCGGTTGAAGAGACAGTTTTGAGATAGAGAGCTATGGCGCGGGATAAACGGGGGCAGGCAGGGTCTGATATGACGGTTATAGAGATCGTAGGCATCGTGGCAGCTTTTTTTTGTGATACAGTAGAGAATCCGTGATGCAACATTGAACTGGATAGGAAAGATGTGACGGAAAGATATAAGAGCAGTTTCAGTTGGGATCGGGTATAAAATACACCCGAGACGGACGACCTTTGATCAACCCCGATTTATAAGTGCTTGTTCTCGGAAACCAAGCACAGCGCCATCAAAAGAGGGCGGAATTCCGCCCAACAAGGAGACCTGCTTCGTAAGCTATGGATGATTTCACCTCAGCCTTGTAGTCAACCTCAGATTGTTCCAAACACATCTAGTAGCAATGCAATTCGTTATTCATTCGGTGGAGATTGCTCTCCAGGTATGATATTCTATCTTGACTTATCCAGGCTCCAACACTTTATCATGCCTGACTAATCTCTATGTGGTCTTCCGTATGGTTCGCGTCTATGCACTTCTCGGGCTCGCTGCGATCGGCCCCCAGGACGATAAAGATCTCCCTGTCTTCGTGGTGTGTCCCAATTACGCGCGCCAACGTTCTTAGACTGGCGTTGAGCTTGCCCTGAACTGCCGATCCCTCCAGATTCAGATCTAGGGCTGCTTGGTGCAGATAAGTTGTATTGGACAGCCCGATCCCAATCTTCAAGCTTTGTATATGGACTTCTAAGCCATGCTCTTAGCTCGTGCAAGAAGAGGCGCGTGCTGTCTAGACCCAGAAAATCCGAAATCATCTCCTCGGCTTGGCCAGCGCTGCCCATGATATCCACGGATTTCAAAATGGCAATAATGTATTCGAGGAGAAACTCGGTATTATTGGCTCTCCTTCTGGAAATTGCGTATCTCTGTGAATTTCCATCGGGTCTCGGTTCTGCCTGGTCGGCATCGGGGTTCAAGAAGGAAAAAACTTGCAGCTCTCGACGAATCCACATTCGTGCGCGAGAGACTAAGTCGCTATCTGAGCAAAAGGCTGCTGGGGTCAGTTCGCGGTATCGAGACACACGGTTCGACCCAACATGTTTAGAGTATCTGTTGTGGCGATACACATCCCTCCGCTTCGCGATCTCATCTGAAGGACTCGAGCTGGCGGCGACGTATCGTGGTTGAGGGGGACATAGACGATGGTGAAAGTGACGCCGGTGGGGACCAAGATGGGGCGGAAGTCTTGGATGTCCAATGTGTGGTGCTCGGGGCTCTGGCGCGGGCTCGGGTACGGTGTATGTCTTTGCGACAGGTTCATCGAGGCGGTAGCGAACCTGTGAGATGACAGCTTTGCAGAGCGGGCACTTCGGTGATTGCTGAAGCCAGCTGAGAAGGCAGAGATAATCAAAGTTTCTGTGTTGACAAGGAACAGCCTCACAGGCTTCAGAAATGCTTTCGAGGCAGATGACGCAGCAGTCGGTGGCGTCTTCTTGCCTGGTCGCTACTTCGTCGAGGGTGCTTTGTAAGACTTGACGTTGGAGGTCATTTGTGTTCTGGTCTGTTTCCATAGCGAAATGGGGGATCATAGACGCAATAGGGCTGGCCACCTGACGCGCAAGTGGTAGTGTATCCAAAATACCCAGATAAGAAAGCGAAGATGAGATGTTATCGTTTAGTGTAGTAAGTAATGAAAAGAAGATGATGAACGATGAATTAGAAATGGACTTGATTCAGGTGGGGGTCCGGAACTCGTACCAAAGTTCGGAGCGGGTGGGCCCGTAAGTTAGCTCCGTCCATATTCCGCGTTGAGTGGTTCGCATCCCGCATTGGCAGTTGCGAAGGGATCCATCTAACAGACGCGTTTTATCTGCAATCGCGACACTCATCAATTCCACTTTCCCTCATGACCATTGTTTACTGCATGTTTCTTCCAAATTCCGATTGTCTCATAAACTCACATTCGAAAAAAAAATTTCATGGCTATAGCAATGGACGAAAACTTGAGAGCAGCTTATGAAAGTAAATCACAGCAACTGCGCATCGACTTGAAGACTTGGGAGACAGAATGGGCAAAGACACACGAGGGCACAAAGCCAGGAAGAGGGGACATCAAGGCCAACCAAGAGATCGGTAGGTTCTTTAGAACAACAAAGTAACCAATCTGCTAACCATTGCACAGCATTGAAATATAAACAGTACAACAAGGTTCGAGATATACTCGCGGGCAGAATCCCACCTCCCTCGAATGAACCCAGGAAGCGGAAACCCGATACTCTACCAGCACAAACGCCCACCAAGCGTACCAAAAACACCCAGACTCCCTCCAAGAACCGTACACAATATCATGATGAGGAACTCATGAACACACCAGCCATATCGCGAAAACTATTCAGTCCCGCGTCGGTAACCTCAGTCGGACCGACACCACAAAGAGATGGTCGCGTGCTTGGCCTCTTCGACTTGTTAGTAGAGAAAGAGCTAGGAACACCGTCGAAACAAGATTCTGCGGCCAGATCAGGGTCCGCACGAAAGGTCAATGCAACTCCGAGCAAACGATCAGCTACCATGGATGACGAGGAGAACGAAAGGCTTGGCCGAACCCCTATGTCATCTAGTAAACGACAAAGACTAAACCACTTCATGACCCCGCTGAAGAATAAGAATGGAAACAAGGATGCCGTTACGCCCTCTTCGGTCTCGAAACTCCAATTCGATACACCCGCCTTCTTGAAGCGCAATACTCTACCGGTTCTTGACGAGAATGGCGACTTTGATGCCCCAGCACGCCTACGGCTACCGCGCAAGCCTTTCACACGAGGTCTCAGCGAAATTGTGGCGAGCCTTCGAAAGGTGGAAGAGGAGGACCTGGACGACGATTTGGACGCATTGCGTGACGCCGAAGAAGAAGGAATGGATGAACCTAAGCCCAAGACGCTATTCCCGTCTAAACCAGAGGATGATATTCTGGTTGAGGACACCCAGGCACGGCAATTACCACTTGGTGGTTTCGATGATGAGGCCTTGTATGACAGCCCAGTGGAGGAAGATGGTAACCCGGCCAGAGTGTACAAGAAGAAGGGTCAGAAGCGAACTACAAGAATGGTCAAGATGCGGCCAACTCGAACCAAGCGACCGGAAAACATGGGGGAGAACTCTCAAAGCGATATCGAGTACGCTGAAGCACAAGCTGGTGAAGATGCTGGATCTGATTTCGAGGAAGTAAAGGAGAAGAAGCCCACACAGAAGAAGGAAGGCACTGTGAGGAAGGCCGCGCGAAAGGTCAATGAGCTGGCTCACGCAAACTTCCAACGGCTGAAGCTTAGGAACCACGGAGCAAAGGGTGGTCCTGGATTCAGCAGTAGATTCCGACGACGAAGATGATGAATCGATTTGGTTATGGGCAAGAGGGTTATAATGAGATGCATAGCATGGCGTTCTGATTCGAGGCATATACAGTAGACGATACCAACAGACAAGGAGAAGTTAACTTTGGTTGTTGCATTGTCCAGTTCAGCGCAGATGAGTGTTCAAGCTGGAGAGTATTTGAGAATCTGAGACTCATTTTGATCATAGTTATACTTTTTAACAACCTGGTGTATCATACTGAAATTGCTTATTTCTACTCCGTAGGTACCTTTGTCTCTTTATTAGAAGGCAAAAACAATAAGGTTCATGCCACCTCAGAAGACGCAGACGTGGGGCTCGGACTGTTCAGGTTTAGCGCATTCTCGCTCGCCTTCAGAATTGGATCGACAAGATTGAATGAATCACTGACTGAGTGGCCTCGAAGATCAAACAAAGAATTTCGATCACAATAAAGACACACAATCGTCTCACCTCGGCTTGTTCTGCTCTCTCCCTTTATAAAATACTCAGAGACACGCTCCTCCTTACCTAAATCAACACTCATTTTGCATACAACGAATACCTTGAGCCCTTCGCGACTTTGTAATCACGCTTATTGTTTTGGCCGCGTTGAGGTTGAGGCTTTCAACGATTCCTATTCGCGTCTTGACTTTCTTCACTTTGCTTTCTCATTGTTCCTACGCACAAAGCCGGGCCTATCTACGTGCGATTCTCTTGGTATTGTCAGACCTGTTATACTCATCAAAAGATGCTACAGGAGGTGTAGACTGCTTGGTGTTGTCTTTCAATCGAGTTTTTCGCATGCAAAGGTCCATCATTTTCATTACTGTTGAGCATGCAGTGGCATAAGCCTTATCCTTCAATATGCCTGTAAGTTTGCATCTCAAAAACGGAATGGCTCGGTTGCTGACGCTGACGCTGACGCTGACGCTGACGCTGACTAGCATATCGATCTTGACGATGATGTTGTCGATTTAATGTTAAGGGAGTTCCAGAACGAAGATAATGCTATCGACCTAACGCTAGAAGAGTTCGAGTACCCGGACATCAATTGGCTCACAGATCACAATGGCGACTTTGACGGTATGTTTGAAGACGCCTTTGCTGCGATGGAGCCTTATCCGACCACCACCACTACCAGGCATGATGCACCCAAAATGTGGACCGAGTTTGGTGAGATGGAGGAAGCGGAGGAGGCAGAGACAGAGGCAGAGGCAGAGCACATGAATGTCATGCAGCAGGTCGACCTGTCCCCTGGCTCTCCCACCCAAAGCCCTCCTAAATACGTCTCAAGTCCCGAACCCTTTGTCGCAGACATCTACCCGGAAATGCCTGAGCTTCCAGAGTCGTGTGTCATAGAGGCTGTAGATCCTGATCTCGAATTTGGTGATGCAGACGCAGGTGCTTCGGCTGAGGTAGTGGAACAAGAAGACGTTACATTGGAAAAGACGCCAGACGTCCCTGTCAGCACGAATATGAGCGTTGAATTCCCAGAGGGTCTGCTCTTGGTACCAAGGTCGTATTACGAACCATTTGAACCGGGTGTCCCAGTCCTTAAGGAACGTGAGGCTGTTGCTCGACTGCTCGAGGTGGCTGAAGAAGCCGGTAGGGATATCGACTATGATGATTTCGTTGAGTTCCAACTTGACGATTTTGCAGTCTATTCCGATCGTCAAAGATACGGCCAGGAGATGTGCTCTCTCCACCACCTCCACACAAAACATGGCTTCAATACTGTCTTCTTTGACGGAAGGCTGAGTGTTGGCAAGACTGTTTTTTACGTTCATCGAGTGGAAATCAGCGCGTTGCCGATTGAGAACTACGGTACACTATCGAAGCACACTGTCAACGACAAAATCTGGGTGCGGTCAGTGTTAAACACAGAACGTGAGATATACTACCGGTTGAATACCCCTGACAAGGAATATCGTCGTTTCTTTAACCCGTTCTTGTGGGTTGCAGATCTCGCAAAGCATTTCGTGGATTACCTCAAGTTCAAAGGGGAGGAAGACGACCAAGTTACGATCTTCCATTTTAGATCAAACTTCAGCATTTGGCTGGCGAAAATGCACAGCCATGCACCAGAATTCATCTCGTGGAAGAGGCAGCACGTAAACAACGATTTCAGGACGGCGATAGTGGCCAATATCGCATTTTTACACAAAGAGGCGATCGGTGTTCTTGGGCATAGAGAAACATACAAGCACGTTATCTGGGCCGAGGTATGGGAGTTCACGCGATACAAACCGTACCCAAAGATTGGGCCCGGCGAAGACACAGATACTGTCGTTACCCAATACATTTACGACTGTTTCAGTCACCAGCCATTCGGCGACCGTCTCAAGGCCATTCCTTTGAGCGAGACTACTCAGTCTTTACGAAACGCACTGGTAAAGCAACGCCACCTGGAATTATCAGTGCCAGTTCATGATAGTGGTAAGGCCATAACAATGGCTGGGAAAAAGCAGATTCGAGCGATTCGAGCAGGTGACACAATCTCGACCCAACGAGATGCCGAGGGATCTGGTACACAATGGCGACGTGACGTTGCGCATGGGTTTGACGACGTTGACCGATGGTTCGCCCTGGTACAGCGCGTGCGTGTCAACAAGCGCGGCCAGAGAACTTTCGATGCGATTTGGTACTATCGACCCGTAGACACCCTGTGCGGTCTGATGAAGTACCCTTGGAACAACGAGTTGTTTCTGTCGGATCATTGCTCTTGTGATACCAGAGCGAAGATCTCCGAGGACGAAGTGTCAGGGATTCACCAAGTCGAGTTCGGGGGGACTTCGGCGACCGAAGCCGAGTTCTTTTGTCGCCAGACATATACATGCCAACAACGAAATTGGGTCACCCTTGAGAAAGACCATTTTCGTTGCATTCATCTGCGCAAGAGCTCTCATCAGGCGCAGGAGTTACGGCCCGGCGAAACGCGACTCGTCATGATCAACAGGGATAGCGGTCGGTCCGAGCCTTGCGAGTTTCTAACCTTCTATGAGGAGGAAGGTAACGGCATATACAGGTTTCGGAAGTTGTTAAGAAGACACCAAGTTGATCCAGCATCCAGAGCTCGACCCAATGAGTTGGTGTACAGCTATGTCGAGCCGCTTGTCGAGGTAAAAGGTTCGCGCATTCTCGAGCCATGTTTCGTTCGTTATTTCAAAGACCGGCAAGCAATACCAACGCCGTATGACCGTGACGGCGTGGGAGGGTTTTTCTATTTCACACACGAACAAGTTCACGACAATGAGACTGGAACGAAGTCATATGTTGCGCTGTCCGAACCTCCCTCGTCTATACAGCAGGGCTACGACCCATCGCAGTCTATTCCACGACTGCGAGGTCTGGACCTTTTTTGCGGAGGTGGCAACTTTGGTCGTGGCTTAGAAGATGGAGGTGCCATCGAGATGCGATGGGCGAACGACTTTGACGCCAAGGCTATTCATACTTACATGGCAAACACTGCTGGGCCCTCTGAAGTATCTCCATTCCTTGGGTCTATAGACCATCTCCAACGTCTTGCTATCGAGGGCGAGTTTTCAGACAATGTCCCACCGATTGGAGATGTGGATTTTATCTCAGGAGGTAGCCCTTGTCCAGGCTTCTCTCGGCTGACCAACGATAAAACAACTGTCGCTCAGCGGAAGAACCAGTCGTTGGTAGCAGCCTTTGCGTCGTGTGTGGACCTGTACCGTCCACGGTATGGGCTCCTGGAGAACGTTCCGGGAATCGTGCAAAAGACCGCTAATCGAGACCAAGACGTGTTCAGTCAGCTCATTTGTGCCATTGTAGGCTTGGGTTATCAAGTACACTTTTTCTTTCTCGATGCTTCTGCCTGTGGTGCACCTCAGCGTCGTTCTCGTGTGTTTCTGGCCTTTGCTGCACCAGGCCACCGTCTACCTCATGCACCATATCAAACACATGCGCACCCGCAAAATGCCTCCAGACTTAGTCTAGGTATTCTTCTCACTGGGGAACCTATGGCTGAGCGTGCTATGCCGGCCGCCACACCATTTGACTTTGTGTCTGCGAGTGCTTCCACTGCCGACCTGCCCCCTATTTATGACTCAAAGCCAGATATATGCGTGCCATACCCCGACCATCGGGTATCTGTAGGCATCACGCCTCTAATGCGAAGTAGAATTCACCTCATCCCAACTCAGCCCTGGGGTATGAACTTCGCACAGGCCTGGTATGGTCGTGGCCTGAAAAAAGCTGGTTCAGGCGTAATGACGCCAAGCGAACGCCTAGCATTTCCTGAGCGCACCGATAAAGGTTTAGGACGAGGAAACCCAAGCTCGCAGGCACATGGCCGACAACGGCCCGACCATCTCTTTGTGACAGTCGTCAAGACCCAAGGTCCTAGCGATGCGAAGAACGGCCGCACATTACACTGGCATGAGCCTCGCGTCCTGACTGTCATGGAGGCGCGACGAGCACAGGGGTTCAGGGACGAAGAGGTCCTGTTGGGTATCCCAAGTGACCAGTACCAAATCGTTGGCAATAGTGTCGCTCGTGAGGTCGCGGTGAGCTTGGGTGCTGTATTCTGCGAGGCATGGATGCAGAGCCTCGCAGACGAGCATCACGCCTCCACTACTGCAGTTTCTTCTCTGGTGCCGGCCCGTATCGGTATCGAGGTTTCCCCTATCACCAATATCAGGAGACTTGAGTCCGAGTTAGCCTCTGTCGAAAACACCTCACAATCTCGAAAGTCCAGAAGTGAATCTCGAGTGAATCAGGCTTCATTCACACCGAGATCTACTCCTCCTACCCCCCCTCAAACGTCTATCAAGCGTAGCCACATCGCTGTTGAGATTCGCGGATCGAAGTCGCTCAGGACAGACGAATACAACAGCCCCAGTAGGGCCGCGTCTGTAGCATCCAGCCGTTCCAAAGCAAGTAGGTCGCGGCAAAGCACCAGAGGTGAATAGTTTTGTAACGAATATCGGAGCTCGAAATACTACATATAGAGAGAAACTTGTGATTCGGACTCGAGACTTGTGGGCACCCCGAATGGGGAGTCTTTCATAGAGACCAGATGCCTGTCACAGCTAGCTTTGTGGGCGTCAATAAGACAATAGGATGAATAGAAATGATAAGAACATCATGGAGTTGATCCGTTATCCATTGTTTTCTTGCCCATCGTGAATCAAATTCACCAATACTGATTAGAGGTTAAGGAGCCCTCCAGCATATCTCTCTACTGGAGTAACTAATGATTAACGATCACCCGGAAGCAAGAGAGTTAGTGACAAATGGTGAACAAGTAAATCACGGCAATTTGAGAGTGATTCAAAAAGTCGTTACTGTCGTTACGGTAGCTCGCTAGTTGCTAACGTTGGTAAACTGTTGAGAGAAAACATGATACTCCAAAACTCCGATTCAACCTAATGCTGATATCGCCTTGCTCTTGGATGCATCCCTTCTCGTACCAAAAATAGCCAGAATTTCGATGTAAAGCGCTGAAGAAAAGATATGGCTGTTTCAAAAACCTCTTCCAGTATCGCGCCCCGTCCGTCTGCCCCTCTACTCTCTACTCCGATGTCTCCAGATCCTTAAGGGTCATCACCTTGGCGCCCATAGGGACCTGACCGCCGCGCATCCTAATGCTGGCATAAGGGACACCAGATGCCTGTCCCAATATGGTCACCAGTTCACGTCCTGAAACAATAAGGTCCTTGCCAGTATAACCCTTGATGGCGCACTCCTTGAAGATATGTCCGATCAGTCGCCCACCAAGGGTCTCGATGCTGCGGCCACTGGCCCAGCCTTTGTCGTTGCGCAAACGTTGGAGCAGTGAGAACAAAGATGTGCGAGTGGTGGTATCCATCTCTGGTGTAGCTTGGATAGTAATGCCAACCTTTCCAACAACTTGTCGTAATTGCTCGATACACTGCTCCGATCGAAGGGGGCGGAAGGTGAACTCGGTTGCGAACCGACTCTTGATACCCTGATTACTACGAAGAAGACGGTCCATGTCCTCCTCGTAGCCTGCCAACACAATGATGAGCTTGCGTGCGAACTGAGGCTTTGTCACAGCATCAACAAGCTCGCTGACTGCTTCTTCGGCAAACGATCCACGAGTGCCATTTAGTCTGTAAGCCTCATCTATGAAGAGAACCTTGCCGAGTGCCGATTCGAGCAGTCGACGTGTTTTGGGGCCAGTTTGGCCACAATATTCACCGACAAGCTGTGATGCCGAGACATCAACGACATCTGGAGCGGCAATCAGGCCCATATCATAGAATATCTGGCCAAGTTTTCTCGCAGTCGATGTCTTTCCAGTTCCGGGAGGACCCTTGAAGACATAGGTGAAGGGCACATAGGGCCGAGGGTCAACATTGCGCAGTCGCATACCTTGCACCATGTACTGGTACGATTCAAACTTGGAGATGATTTCCTCGAAGCCTACAAACTCGTCAAACAATGCCCGCGTGTTTGTTGCAGCTTGCGATAGTCGATCGTAGTTGGCATCAAAGTCTTGAGGTTCTAGAGGAAGTTGATCAAGATCCTCATCATGTAGTTTCTGCTCTCTGGCAGTGCGACGGAAATGTGCTGAGATGGCCTTGAATAAAAGACTGTCCACCTCACCGCCATTGCCAAAGTTTGGCCGTACAGAAGCTCGCTTCAGTACCTCCATAGCAACCTCGCGGGCCTTGTCGGTAGCAACCAGCTTCTCCTTTGCCAACTTGAGGTCCAGCACCTTTCCCAGGGTATCCTCGCTGAAGTTGTCGAACACAAACGCGTTGTCCAGTGGGAATCTTCGGGCCAGGCCGGGGTTGGTATTTGCATACAACTCCTTCATTTGATCAGGGTAGCCACAGAGGATGACACATCGATCCTCTCCAGCAGCTCCAGTTACCTCTGCGACAATCGTGTCGATGATGCCACCTCTGAAATCACCATTCTTAGAACTACCAGCACTTCTGTTGGTGCCCGGGTCAAGCATGTGGGCATCATCTATGATCAGAACATTGCCCTTTGCCCCACGGAGAGCCTCCTGCGTGTTGTTCTCAGATCCTCCGATATAGCGATCGAGAAGATCAGCTGGAGTCTTGGTGACGACATCGCCCTTGGACAAGAGGCCGAAATCTGCGATAATTCTACCATAGAGCTTTGCAACTGTGGTTTTGCCGGTACCTGGAGGTCCCAAGAAGACTCGGTTTGGTGAAACGTGCAAGGGATCGTCGCCTCGCATTTCTCGGATATAGTTCTGGTTGACTTGGTTGACCACAGCGAGTATTGCCTCCTTAACATCGTCCAACCCGACAAGCTGCTGAAGCTCTCTCCAGGCAGGGCTCTTCTCGGGCCCAAGAGAAGGCCTGTTACCCAGCAGGTCTTCTTTGGTCATTTTGAAGTCTTCCGGGTACCTCCCTGTCTTACGAGCCTGAATAAAGCGCCCAACTTGACGCCTGCAAGCGTCGACAAATGCCTTTTGAACTAGCCAGATGTTACCAAATGACTTTTCGCTGGCCCCTGAAACGATTCTGCGGATCAGAATCTTGACATACAGGCCATCGTAGCCGCCCTCAACTTCCATTTTGCCCTTGAACCACTTTCGCATCAGACCATGGAATACTATCTGCAGCTCTTCTGCTGTGTAATTTGGCAGCTTCAGGATAGGAAAATGATTGGAAACCTCAGCACTGTAGCCCATCAAGTCTGACAATCCCCATTCGCCATTGCCGGCTACAATGAGAACAATCTTTCCGGGAAGGTCTTGTGAGCGAACGTAGAGGCTCCAGAGATTACAATCGTCGCTGTTCATTAGATGAGCGTGGTCAATGATGGCAATCTAAAGAAAATTAGCGACCCCTGGCATTGGTGACAAGACATTCACTTACGCAGCCACCGCAGGTATTGCTTGTGTTATGTATGGTGGCCAAAGTCGACGTTTTAGACATGTTATATGCCGAGAATCTGTTGATTCCAGTGAAAACGCCAGACTTCTTGACCACGCCAAGAGATATCAGGTATTTGGCATAGAGGCGAGCCAGCATTGTCTTGCCTGTTCCCTCACCTCCCGTGAAGACTACATCAAAGTTCTCTTTCTTCAGGTCGGTCTCCCGCCTCTGAGCGGCCTTGACTTTCGCCTTTGCTTGTAAGAAACAAGCCTTGACTTCTTCGAGGCCAGTTAAAGACATAACTCGGTCGAGGTACTTGTTCTCTGCCTTTTCCACGTTCTTCTGTCGCAACCACTCGATTCTTGATGGGGATTCATCTTGACAAGCTTCGGGTTCTAGACCGTCAATCGATTCGTTGTCCGAGTCGTCAGTATCATCCTGCTGTGATTTTCTGGCGCGAATTAGTGGATGTTTCCAAGCACCCGCGGTGCCACTTACTCGATTTCGTCCAGAAGATCTTCCATCATCTTGCACAATTCCAGGAATGCTGGCTCTGCCAAGACAGGTGGCTCCTCTTCCACCACAAGTGCGTCCTCGGCTTCAGACTCGGAATCATCATCAGTCGCGTATGGAATATCACCGTATAATTCGCCTAGACCGAAGCCATCCATGTCTTGCTCGTCTTCTGCATCTTGGTCGTCCTCCTTGAGAGGCTCCTCAGGTACAATTACAGTCTTGGAACGATTGCGCCGCCTTCTCAGGCGGCGGCGGGGTTTGCGAGTTGGAAGAAGGCCGAGAAGACGGCTCACAAGGAAATGTGGTTCATCGGTCAGGAAGTCTCTTGCCCATGCAGGATACGTGGATTTTGGCTTGAGACCAAGTAGCCATGTGACGGAAAAGTTGATATCTGTAGATTCAAGCTCCATCATTGCATTGCACTGAAATGAAGAGAGGTGAACTGGATTGCACTGGAGCTGGTTTGTTTGCTCTAAGATAAAGCTACAACTCCCAAATAAGGGTTTTTTCTCAACAGCTAGCGAACTAGCAAGCAAGCAAAGAAAGATAAGTGGTGAACACGCAGGGACCGGGCGATAGCTCTGCGGAGGTGCGGATGGGACAGCCGGAGCGGGGGTGGGGAGGGAGACGGAGAGAGAGACCGCGTGCGAGGAGACGATATTGATAAAGGACCTACGAAAGGCACGGGAGATGGGAGAAGCGGTCCAGAGGATATTCGCTGAAGATGGGAGGCAATCAAGCAATTATCGAGGAGACGCTGTAAAGATAAGAAAAGGAGAGGAGGAGAAAATCTGGAATGTTTGAGAATGGAAGAAGAGAAGTTCAAGATCAAGGCTGAGGCGGTAGCTGCCTGCTTAGTTGTTTGATGTATACTACAGGCAGCCAATGGAATCAATGTGCAAGGTGAGGTGAGTACGACATGGAGTAAGACGGGGGGGGCTGGCCTTGAGAGTGCCATTGAGGTACCTACTAACCTAAAGTCTGTACTGTCTGTACCTTGGCGGGCACGCAACGCATGGGAGCATCCATACCTAGCATTCATGGTACGGTAGCTAACAAGTAAACGGTGACAACTTGAGCCTTGCAGTACGCATGATAACTCTATGAACCCACCATGTTTCGGAAATACACAACACTGCAGCCACCTCGAGCTCAACAATGCACGTTGTAGACGTCTTGAAAAGACAATGGAGCTATGGAATCCTGTGTTATGTACCTTCAACCAGAGCTTAAGTTAACACAACAAGAAGAGAGAGAGAAAAAGAGTCACACGGCCGGTCAAACTGGAGCTACTTTACCCAGGCTAGGCTCCCAGCTCCCTAGGACGATTCAACAGAGCCCCAGATATCCCCCATGTCTGCCGCCTACGCCCCTGTAAGACGGCGGCGGCTGCCCCATGCACTGCCACGAGACAGTAACACATTGGATGATAAAGCTGAGGGTAGAAACTTCAATTGGCTGCTGTTGCCTGCAAGAAATGACCTGCCATTGACAGTTGATGTTGAACAGGGGACGGGCTTGTTTTTCGGGGTCCACTCTGTATATGGATAAGGTAGCTGTCAGCATTCGCTGATCTTTAAATGCACGTCTCCTGTAATGTCTGATTCTGTTGACTCTCTGAAACACGCTCTGCACTCACCCTCGCTCGAATATCAGCAGACCAAACCCTCATGATGCTGATCCACATTAAACACTTCGCTTGAACTCGTCCATTGATGCTCCAGCCACCGTCTTCCAGGCATTATCGTGTTATCAACCCCAACAAGGCTGAATCCAAGCACGACTCTTGCACCAATCAATCCCCTCAACGTGCCAGCACAGACCCGCCGCTGCCGAGCTGCATCCCGTGCACGGGGCGGCTAGGGGAGGCAAGAAAACTTAGGATCTCTATCCTAAGCGATAAAAATACTTAGGTAACTCTAGCCTTGGCTTAGAGGGTTCTCATCCGACTTTATTTTAGCAACCTCTTCCAGAGTCTCAAGTCTTTTTGCTCCCTGAGGGGGGCGATAGATGAGTCCACCGGAGGCCGAAAACCAGCCAAACACAGCGCCTAAACGCTGCTGAGAGTCCCCTGTCCGCGTCAGGGTTTAGCGATGCGGTGGACATGGTTCGCCTTGCCGTAGTCAGTGGAGGGGCCTCAAAGGGAATTGGACGGGTCGGGTGCTACAGAGTACTGAAGGAAGTTTGAGGTAGGACATGTTGAGCGATGAGGTGAGGACCGAGATGATGAGTGAGTCGTACAAGAATGAGGCGGTACTTCTGTCAGCCGAGATCAACTGAGCTAACCTAGACCATTGCCCTGGCCACGCATCAGCCTCCAACCCAGCCCGTGCCACGTTTCTCTGAGAAGAAAATCGCACTCACCGATATCGGAAAGATTCATCATTTTCATCCAGACAAACTTGACATGAGCCCGGGAGCTTTCAACCGGCTTGAATCGGGTGTGGGTGACCTCCAGCTAGCAACATGCAATCAAGCACCGGCTCTGGACTAAAGACTCACATCCACCATTGATCATCGCATCGTACTCGTTCTGTAGTGCCTGAGATAGGGCTGACTCGGTCGGCCCTCTCCCAGAGTCCCGCTTTTGCTCCTCTATACGAAATTCTCGACTTGGCAGACGAGTAACTACAGAGATAAGACAGGCTGAATACAGACAAAGGATATCCCTTCGTGCCAAGACCGGGCAAGGCAATGGCTGATAGGACACGGAACAGCTCCGGAGTGTCTTTGGGCTCAACATAATTTCAGCAGTGACGACTTTCCTTGAAGTTCATGACAACTGCAAGATGTCTAGTCCAGGGTATTCAGGAAGCCAGCCACCTGCAAGTTATTGACTCAGCCATGAACTATCGAGGGCGTTCATTGCTTCTTAATATGACTGCTCATAAATGATAGCTTGCAGACGCATCAAACTTAGCTGTCGGCAGATCGTCGACGACGTCAGAAAAGACATCGCATTCTGACCAGGTCTCACTCCCTCTTGGCTTATCGATGATGCGGCTGAATGAACAGGGAGAGTAGTATGAGCTCGACAAACTGCTGCTATGTGTCGTACCTCGTCTCTACGCCAACTGTAGAGATTCACTCCCTTGGGATCAACCTCCAGAACTCAACGGTCATCATGCGACCCCAGATTGCCCCTTTGAGATCGCCATCAAGCCTCGATGGAACCTGATCGAGGCTGAAAGCCGGATCCAAATTGAATGAAGCAATCCCTTCGCCCCATTGGGATATCTGGCGTCAAAGGTGAGCCACAAATGCAATGCCTATATCTCGTGCCTGCAGCTCCATCGTCATATCGAGCTATACCACTGTCTGAGACCTACACACACACGACCTGTCATCGCTTGGCAGGAGATCATACCAAACATATCTCTTGACGGCAAATCCGTGATGATCCGGCCCAACGGAACCAAATGATCCCTGGGAGGGAAGAGACGCCAACGCGAAGAAGCAAATGCTGAAACAAGCCCTCAGGAGCGAGACAAGCAGAAAGCCCCCCTTTACAAGATCAGGATTGAAGCCGATCCACCGAGCTGATAGACGAGTACGACTCAAGAGTGAGCGTTGTTCCACTTGTACCAATGGCCGGAGGGATCAGCTGAAGGGATAGCAACGGCATTATGCATCTGTATCACCGACTAGACTTCACTTCGGGGCCGATCTGGGACACAGCAGAAGATTCCCGCAGGCAACGATCCTGGAGGAAGCTGGCACATGCCCGAGGTTGGGGGTTGGAGATGACCGTGAATTACTTTTTCCGAGTCCAAGTCCATGGCCACGAGCACTTCTCGGCCTCCCTTAGCCGGGATTCCCGCGACTCAGGACTCAGGTGTTTTCTTTTTCTTCTTTTTGTCCCCCACGCTTCTGGAGGTGTATGAAAGATTATCGTGGCTGATCAAAAACAAGGAGAAAAGAAACTGGGCGGAGTAAAGAGAGAAGAAGACGCGGAGCCCAGGGCGAGTGATCGTCGTAGACTAGACCTGAGAAGTCGTTAACCGACGGATGTTTTAGAAGCTGCGCCGAGCCGAGTCATCTTATGCTGACATGACGTTTGTCAATAGGGAGGCTCACATTGGTGATGAATGCGTACGCACATACGGATACTGTACAGCAGACGAGTTAGGAGTTGATTAATTGAGCGTCGTTGATCGCAGAGTCTGATTCGTTGCTGATCTTCATCAACGTTACAGATATACTGACAGGGGGTTGAACGACGCAACGCGGCACGTACAGTGCATATGTCATGTATTGGAGATCCCAAGCATTGATCTACAGCGCCATGTTGACATTTGGGACTCATTGCCAGGAGCAACGGACTCACAGCTACTCTGTAATCAGATCCTTAATTCTCAGCTCTTATTGCTTGGTATACGATCTAGACTAAGATTATAAGCAAAGCTATGTGTGATAACACACGTGGAAGAGACTGAACTCAAAGCACTTGCTCTGCTTTGCATTGCCGCGGTTGTCGCCTGTCAAACACACTCTCTCGGCGCGTGGGTGCAGGGATAGAGATCGTGGGACCTACTCGTTTCGGTGCCTTGACTACGATTTCCAGGGGTTGACCACGTCGTGGGCTCATCTTGACGTCCGCAATGTCTTTTGTAAAAATAACCGACATGTACTTGGGTCTTGTTCCAGGTAAGTGAAGTGAACGAGGACTTTTGTGAATCCATATCAAGGGATCGTCTAGGTTGTATTCGCGGGCTAATCATTGATGAGAAAAGAAACGAAAGGAAAGGAAAGGAAGCTGAGGCTTCTGACTCTGTTACCATGAATCGCGAATCAGAAGTGCTTCGGCAAAAGCAAAAACAGACACAAAAGAAGGAAATATCAAAAAGACAGCCTCACTCACAGTCTCTCACGGATCATCTCGCTGTACGGATACAGCAACAAAGTGAACGTGAATCTAAGTGACCCACCAAAGCAGGGGTTTGTTTTCTTCGCCGAAGGCTTCTGGAACAACTATCACAAGTCCTTTCCCCCCCTTGGTCATTGCTCCTGGGGTCTCCGTTTTGAGTCCTTTTGTGGCCGGCGCCATCTCGCGCGAGGAAAAAAAGGAGACAAGACGATGGCGGGCCCCAAGGGTAACCTAAGCCTAACCAGGTTTCCTTAGGCTAAACAGACGAGGTACCATCGCACATTGTATCGTATCCGCTCTCAGTACTCCGTACAGAGTACAGGGTATTGTAATCCACTGCTTTGGCAGCGAGAAGGAAGACGAGACAGTTTCGACATGTGCAAGACGAGGTATGCATGCACATGTATGTACGGGTAGAGTTGACGGGCACGCGACAGCAGGGAGAGCCTCCAAAACATACCGAGGAGATGCTGTAAGTGATATTCGTAGTTGGACTTTGCTTATTCCATCACACTCCGGAGCGACAACTTTGTCTCATGTCATTCTCTCACAGTGGAGATTGTATCCAGGCACCAGGGCCTCAGCTCCCACAGCTCGCAGTGGATGCCACTCCAAGACAAGAGAGAGAACCTTTAGAGTTCCCCGCGTGAATGGGTCAACTTTCCTTCTCTGTCCTCTCCTTCACGTTGCACAGACTACTAGCAATGGAACGCAATACCTAGCAAATAACTTAAGCAGAATCGAACTGTGTCTGTGCGAACAGCCCCCTCGTGCCATCGCAAGTGAAAGCTGCTGTCATGATGACCATGGCCAACTGCCGCCCAGACCCCATCCGGGCTCGAGGCCAATATATTTGATAGGCTCTCTTGGCTCTGTGTTTCGTTGCTGTTGCCGTGTGTCTCTTGGCTATGCCCTTTGACATTTGTTAAACGCAGGGTGAGCGAGCTGAATGCTACGACAAGTTGGGTTCATTGTTTGCTGAGTCGCTCCGAGTAGAGAGCCGTGCCCGTGCATGCGTGCGTGCTCTGTTGGACCAACATGACGAGGGCAACGTTCAAGTACCGTTACGTCCGACCTTTTCCTCCGCAAGAAGAGGGCCCCTTGTTTACTCCATTGCTTCGATTCCAACGCACGCGACGAGTGGAGTATTCCATCGGGTCCGTCCCCATAAGTGCCTCAGCATCGGGATTCCCCTCCAGACTTTTCGTTGACCCCGTCCGTCGTCTAGGCTCGCTCTAGTAGCAATTGGATCCTGACAAACAAGTTCGGTTCCCTTCTCTTTGCCCCCCCGACTAGTACAGTAGTTTTGGCTTAGACATGACAGCAGCCGCTAGCTCAGAGGAGGAAGTGTCTCTAGGAAGTTCCGTGTTGCTCATCGGGATGGCTTACATACAGCCAGGCTTGGCGTAGCAGCTAAGAAAACAAGCCGAGAATTTATCCATTGACTTGGTGGCTGGGCAAGCGGAACAGGTCCCACTCGTACCAGAATTCATTCCCCTGGGGGGCCGGCGCTCGGAGGCGGCTTGGAACCTCTGCTGTGGGCGACTAAAAATACTCGAGTGAATTTGGAGTAGACGTGGCAGACCTTCAGACCACTTATTTTGGCATCCTAACGATGAAGGTACTCGACTAATAATAAGTAAGCAAGGCCAGGAAGTTATCGTTGTCGTAAAGATCCGATCCTTGAAAAGGTTAATAAGTTATTGGGATAATTAATTAGTCTCTCACTGGAGGAAAGGCATCGGCGGATCGGCTGTCCAACCGGAGGACCCTTACTACGACTGGTTATTCCTGCTTGTTACCGTTGTTCCTTTAAGTGCTAAAAGGAACATGTCATGATATGAAGCAGCTCAAGTGAGGTATGAGACCATGTTCACCTCCGTAGCCATGGCCATCGTGATGCCTGACACTTGAGGTAATTGTATCCCTGAATATCTTTGCGGTGGGAATTCTCCTGCCGCTGCTCCATTGCCGATTCGTCGTCATAGATGAAGATTTTAAAAACTTGGTGGATGTGGATTGGATGAATCGCCATTGGCATGGATACAGTATCAATCACCCATATCCCGGTCCATTCTAGCCTGTCTAGCTTGTCTGTAGTACGGTACCCACCGAATGGAAGCAATGGAGACGAGTTTCCCCATGTCATATCCTATTGGATCCCATTCATTGATTGATGTGAACTATCTTAGTTAGGCCCTTTTTCCCTTGGTCAAACGGTTTCTCAGGTTCTGCGAGGGGCCATGGATGTCTTTGAAAAAAAAAAAAACACCACCCCCCACAGCCACGAGAGTTGACATCTGCTTGTACTATCGAAACCAAAAGCAAAGACACCTCGACTCGACTCGACTCTACGGACTGAATGACAAGGGTGATGATGATGATGATGATGATGATGATGATGATGATGATGATGATGAAGGATTAGAAGATCTCCAGCTACTTTCTCGATGTCTTTCCATTCTACTACATCGTCATCCTTAAGCTCGGCTTCATTCACTCACAAACTCAAACTAAACCTGGTCCGTCCGATCCCGTCGAATCCCCTCCAATTGCCATCCTCCTCTTCCATCATCTATCCCTCATCTTTCTTTGTCGATACGATTGTTTGGGTTTGCCCATCTTCTGGCTCTGGCTTTTGGGGGCTGCAGCCGCGACTTTCCGCCGCCGATATTCCACCTGGAGCTCTCTACATTAATTGCCCCTCCCTCTCTCTCTCGCTGTCTCTCTCTTGCGCCTCGTCAACCTGAACTGGGTTGCTGCAGCTCCTGTCCTTGTCGACATACTTCCCCGCGCAGCGTAACTCTGCGAGCGAGTCAAAGGCCATTCTTGTCTTCTCGGTTAACCTGATACGTTTGTTTGACGACTCGATTTCTTTGTTCGACAACCTTGCCCGGAGCAATTGCACATCTTGGGTGCTGCCACCTTTTATCCATACCGTACCGTACTGTACCGTACCATCTCAGGATACACACACTCTGGTCGAATCGGACATCGAACCAAGCAGAGAGCTCCGAAAGCAAAAATCCCTCCATCCAATTCAATTCGATTCATCCGAACAAAGACAGTCCCTGGCCTGGTCGGATCCACCGAAAATAAATCCAATTGAACCGAATCGAATCTTCAACAACAGCTACTACGGTCCTGTCCTGTCTTGTCTGCCTAGAGAGCCCTACTACACTCCGTCTGCAACTGCAACTGCAAGCACTGCACGAACCATTCGTACTGCCACGCCCACGCCCACGCCCACGCCCACGCCCACGCCCACGCCAAATTACTTGTACCTACCTACCTACGCACGCACGCCCTCGTCGATCCGGCCTCTGCTCGCGCCTCCAGGTCTCGCCTCGATACCTATCGACTCTCTCCCTCTATAAACTTATCTACGACCGCGAGGCCCCGAAAACCAGCTTCAGCTTTAAATCAAGCTTACAACACAGGCCAGCACAGCACTCCTCCCGCCGTCCCTTGTGCAGTCTCGTGCTGCCAAAAGGGAGACCCCATCCCTGTCTCGCAGCGTCGTCCAATCGTCGATAACACTTTTTGATGCTTACGTTTTTTCCTCTGCCGCGATTCGACTCCGAGACGACGATACGTCATGACATACATTGTAAGTGTACAACACAAAATTGCTCCCCCAAGGCCAAATCTCCATGTCTCTCTCGACTTGACATGTCTTGTCGCTGTGCTTTGCTTATCTTTACTTGGCTCTCTTGTACAACCACATGCCAATTCCTGCCACGTCCGACGTCGCACCCTCCACGCTCCGAGCTGCTTCCTCCGCCCTCCACGTTCCTGTTCAACCTACGCCCTGGTCAGTGAAGGCATCACACGCCATGCATTCACTTCACATGGTCGATAGCTTGTCTCAGCAGATCCCTGTCAGCCATGAATGAATGCTTTCCTCCCAGGTCGAGCAGTCTCGCCCGCCCTGTTGGGTCCAGACATTTCTGGTACCTTTCTTTACCAAAGATCTCTTACACTCTCACACACACACTTCTATCATATATCATGATTCCTTCACCGTGATCCCATTCCTATTCTCGTCCATCCATCCATACTCAGCAACCATATCTTGGCTCTCATCGACGTTGCTTCTCGACGTCGCTTTTGACCTTCCCTTGCTTTTATCCATCATGGCTTCATCCTCACATCCCTTCCCTTTTCACACCTCTCGCTCTCGTTTCCTAGCTGCCAGTCCGTTAACGGTCCGTCTGCCATACCTCCCAATGGCCCCCGAGCCGCCCGCTGTCTGTCTGACGTGCACTTTTACTTTCACTTTCACTTTCGCTCTCACACACACCCTGCCCTGGTCTGGTCTGTCCTGTCCTTTCTTTATCCCCATCGCATCGCGTCCCACGTCCCACGTCCTACGCACCCAGCCCGAGTCTCTTTACTTGTCTTGTCCGGTCTTGTCTGCACACCCTGACTAGGCACGAACAATATACAGGCGCACACAGACATGCACTTACATCCACACCGCTTCACCGCTTGACTTTGATTGCCCTGCCCTCGATTCAGCGTTGGTAGTCCCGGGGCAATCATGATGCTTCCTGCTGGAATCCCAACTCACCGGTGCCACATCACTTCCCTACCTCAGCCCCATGACCTCAAGAACGGCCCGTTGCCAGTAGGAGAGGAGCCAGGGCGACCAAAACAAGCTGTCTCCGCACACCGAGATATGTCACCACTTGCTTTGTTCCTATAATACCATGTCCCCCATCACTACCCCTTGCAACCCGCCTATTCTGAGGCTTATTTATCCATACATGATCTATCCCTGTCCCATAACGTCTTGAGCTTTTGACATGATATACTTCCCTTGAGCCATCCTTTGTTACTATGATCAATTCTCCCGGCATCTTGTGCATTACCTACTCCTTTGATCCACTGTTGCTCTCGCGCCAACTGGCCATCTGCTCGCAATGCGCAAAAACCAATCACTAATGCCGTCTTTCCAGCTATGTCTTGCTCACTACTGCGACCTTCATGGCCCGACCCCTTTGATGGTCACTGAGGGTCTACCGGCCTCATGTACTGTCTGCTTTGAGGATGGTGCAGATCCTGTCGATAACAGACCACGATCCAGCGCGCATGCATCGTCGACTGCTCTCAACGACGGATTAAGAAATTTCGACCTATCTCGGAGCGCTTCAATGCCAGCCTCCGAACAAGAGGCTCAGGTGCAACGTGCAGCGCTGTTGCGAAACTCTAGCAACTCTGGCGCAACACCCACTGCTATCGATACTCCTCCTGAAAGTCCACGACCGGCTCCTCCTCATCCTCGGCGCGATTCGAGTTTTCGAAGAACCTATGATGAGACTGTGACAAAGAAACAAGGCCCTTGCGATAACTGCGCAATGACTTTGCCGCGACAGCAGGCAGGATCACATAGCGTTAATTTCGCAAACAATACTCGTGGACCAACGTTGCGCACCCGTGCCCCATCAGAACGGGTTTTCGGCGCAGGAGGTCAGGCATCGCCTCCCAACTCCCAGACCTCGAGTGATACCGATGGAGAGCGGGATGAGAACTCTTGGGCTCGGCAAAGAATAACACCCTCGGTCAGCTCGCGCAATACCTCGCGATCAAGCAAGAATGGTGGTACAGGCAATTCGACCGCAGCAGAACGGACACCCTTCCATGTTCACTACGTCGACTATACATCTACCCACGATCCGGTCCTACCCGACTCTTTCTCTCTTATTCGGGCATCTTGCTTGCGCACTCTATCCTTCGAGACGTTACCCCGGGCTCCATCTACGGCAAACCCCACTTCACCCGTTGCGACCTCTTCTCCGGCGTTTGTCACTACGCAAAGCGCCGGCTCGGCTGTCACAGGCGGCCCCATCTTTTTCGGCGACGCCCTCGCCGGTTACACGACGGCTTATATCTTCCGTATTCCTGATGTACATGCACGGGGTCATAAGCGAGTGTATGCCTTCTTGGCGCTTAGTACTCACCGAGAGCGACTGGCCATGAAGACGTTTGCCGTGGTCTCGACCGCTTTTCGTGAGCTCGCTACATGGATCCAGCAACTGGCTGAAGCCGAGGCCGAGCGAGCGGCCGAGAACTCTCCTATTGGTAGCAGCATCTACGGGGGTGGCTATGTACCACCACCACCAACCGTCGAATCCTCTGCAGGCCCTGATCGCAATGGAAGCAGCTTTCTGACAGGTGGTAGCGGGTTCACCCGACGGATGGGTGGTGGCCCTGGTGCCTCAGCCCCAAAAGCCCGTGGTCTAGCGGAGATCGTTGGACAGCCTGATATCTTTATCGAGCTGCACCGGCGTTTCGTCCACCTTCTCTTTGAAGTTGGTGTTACCTTGAGCTCGTAATGAACTGTTTATGCCATTTGGCATGCTCTATACGTTTTCTGCTTCGGCATACCCATGGCAATCCCCCCAGGATCAGGATGACTTTTTCTACCCTGTCCCGCCGGGATAATCTGGTCGCCGCAGATATACCCCAGCCTTACCAATGCTACTCTCCACGCCCGACCCAATGATACCGAACCGGTCAAAATCCGATTCGTCCTTGTTGGCTCGGCACTCTTTTGCCCTTTTGGAGCAACAAGCGATGTATGATTTTACATTCAAGCATACTTATCCGAGAGTAGTGGTAATGGCTAATGGTTAATACCTCAATGGAGCAACGATCTCGATCGAAAGCTGCAGTCACTCAAGACCTACTGGTCTTTTCTCTGTTTCTTTTCCACAATGCTCGAGGATTCTTGGCAATGCTGCTTACACCTTTCCGCAAGACCGGGGAGTTATACCCAGCGGCCGACTTGCCAAGAACCTCGTGTAACTGTATTCTTACATGTATCGCCTTTGGAAGGGCTTTACTGCGTTGTCATTCGGCATATTTTGCACGGGGCATTGGATTCCCATTTGGTTTTTTGTAGCGTGTTTGTTATCTACTTTTGTGCGCAGAGAACTCGTTAGGACGGGAATTCCAAGGAAGCGAGCGAAACAAAATAGACGGATGGCGAGCTGAGGGGAACAAAACCGAGAAGATGGACGGAATAATGGGGTTTGTGGCGAAGTAACTGTATTTTACAATTCTTTGCCTGTTATCACTTGTCAGAGCGAGACAAACAGCCAGGATTTGGAACGGGTTTATTGATAGACTTGTACGGAACATAGACAGGGAATTATTATGAATGGAAAATTACGGTAAATTACGAATACTCTGAACTTGAACATGTCCTGTTGCTGTGTGCTACTGGGCGTGTTTGTCTGTGAAGTTCGAATGCCCGCCCAATTTTTAGAACTCGGGGTTATCAAGCATTGAGGATGAATAATTCGCCTCCGACTTGAATTGTTGGGAACTTGGACCCCCAATCTCGATTACACATACCATTTACACCTTATCGCCGCTGACTCTCAAAAGGACACATTGATGCATGCAAGCAGAGTATCACCAATGTCACCTGAAGTCGTATCACACTTTGTTGGCTGCAGCAGTATCATGCTCAGAGACATGTGATAGTCTGACATACATACCTACAGAATGGTAAGATTGTTGAAATGTAACTCGAAGCACACATTGCGTAAATCAATCACTTCACCGGTGTGGACCTAGGTTGTAGAGACAAAATTCATATCGCTTGCGCCGTCAATCGGCACGTTGATTAATCCTACTCTACCTTTCGCTCTAATCCGCCTCCCTTCATATGGACTTTTCCTTCCATATCCCCTTGGCCTGATAGTTGACGTATGTAATACAGGATAGATGACACACAAGAGTGCGTGAAATGATAAACAGACACGGAGTGAATCTATTTGTAGAAATCGAACTTGTTCTCTTCGCCGGTTCCCTTGACCTGGCTTGAGTAGGCGTCCTCAAGATCACTCTGAATGATGTTGTAACGGTTCTTACGGACAGCACGGAGACCAGCCTCCTGCATGATCGCAGCGATGACAGCACCAGACAGAGGGTCATTTCGGACAATAAGGGAGTCGAGATCGACTTCGGGAGCTAGACTCATCTTGCCGGCGATGGTGGAGAAGATGAGACGTCGTTCACGGCGATCTCGCAGAGAGGGGAATTCGATCTTTCGGTCGAGACGTCCGGGTCGGAGAAGAGCAGGGTCAAGAGTATCGGCTCGGTTGGTGGCCATGATGACCTTGACGTTGGCGGTCTGATCGAAACCATCCATCTGGTTGAGAAGTTCGAGGAGAATACGCTGAACTTCTCGATCGGCACCGGTCTGGGCGTCGAATCGCTTGGTGGCAATGGCGTCGATTTCATCGATGAAGATAATGGCGGGAGAGTTCTCGCGAGCCATGCGGAAGACATCACGGACCATTCGGGGACCTTCACCGAGATACTTCTGAACGAACTCAGAGCCGACGACACGGATGAAGTTGGCGGTGGTTGAGTTGGCAACGGCCTTAACCAACATAGTCTTGCCGGTACCAGGAGGGCCGTAGAGCAGAACACCTCGAGGAGGGTCGATACCGATCTGCTTGTAGAGGTCAAAGTGTGTCAAGGGGAGCTCGACAGCTTCGCGAATCTCCTGCTTCTGCATGTCCAGACCACCGACATCGGCGTATGTCACATCGGGCTTCTCGTCGGCACCAAGCATAGCAATGGAGGAGTCGGCCTCGGGGGGAAGAATATCGACAAGGGCGTTGGAGTGTCGATGGAGGGCAACCGAGGAGGAAGCCTTGAGCTTCTCCCGGTCAAGGGTGGAGAGGATTCTGACGACATAGTTGGATCCGGTGCTAGACTGCACAATTCCAGTACTTTGGATGTTGGTTAGCTCGTGTAGGATTGGCGGCTGCAGGTGAGCACATACTTTTGGTCAATAGCCTCCATAAACTGTCCTATAACTAATGGCACGCTCTGAATCCGCTTGATCTCTTCTTGAGCTCGTACAAGCTCACGCTTCAGACTCCTGCAAAGAATCAGTTAACCATACCTTGGTTTTAGACAGGACTGATAAATTACCTTTGCTCATCCTTGATGTACTCTTCTTGCAGCTGGATGTACCTATTCGAAAGCTATCAGCTCCCCGCCACTTTTGCGATATCTGAGAATGAGGATCGTACTCTAGTTGCCTCTGGAGCTTCTTGAGATTCGCGTAGTCGTCTCCTCCATCAGTTGATACACCCTCGAAGTTATCAATGGTGGGAATGGCTGAGTGCGCGGCCCTCTTGTGAGGTGCCACTTGGTTTGCTGGGTTTTCGACAGCGACGTCACCCATTTTTGCGCTTCTGCTGTGTGGGTAAGATAGGTGAAATGGTCGTGAGGATGCGATGTAGATAGAAACACGCGTCGAGTCTGGAAAGCGATTGTCGTCGGGAGATATAGCGCTTCGTTGTTGTTTGGGTCGTCGAGGGAGTGATGGAGCTGCTTCGAGATGATGCCAGGCGCCAGCAACGACGACGACGACACTGAAAGCTAAGGTGAGCTAGCGCGGCTCGAGATCTTAGTCATCTGGATCGCAGCTCGATGCACGTGATCAGCCTACGTCAAAAGAGCGAGAGCAGCTGGGGTCCAGGTTCGATAGCTTTGATTGGCTCATGATTCTCTCTCTCTCTCTCCCAAGCCGGGCGAAGTGGGGTCGCAAGCGTGCAGCACCGCAAGGCTCCAAGGCTCCAAGGACCCCAGTACGAGCTTCCATGAATCAGATTAGCCGATTATCCGGGGGATCTGTCTCCACACAAGGCCAAAGACGTTGGGACCCTGCAGGGGACGTTTCTAGCCTGGTACATGAGAGCTACAGCGGATTGAGTGCCTCTGTACTTTTGGCACTTGACCCTTCTGAGGCTGTATATAATGGCGGGTTTTGCGGTGAGGATAGGCTCATGACCCTGTCGATAAGCCTGCCCCGCGATGTTCGATGAGCAGCCTGAGAGGAGGTTAGGTGAACCGTGAAATCGTTCATACAGTATTTACAGTATAGAGTATTATTATTGGTAATTGTTTGTGAGAAGCTTCTCGCTTGTCTATACAGTACATGTATCTTTATGGATCGTCTCATGTAAAGTCAAGTACCCGGTTGGATTGTGGCTTATCAGCGTCGGATCACTCGCCTGTTCACGGGATGATGCGGCGGTGATTCACTAGTCGGCGGCCGAGGAGCAAGGTGAGGTAGGTAAGGCAATACCTCTTTGAAACCACCTTGTACTTCTGACTTGTTCAACCTCCAACCAACTCGACCTCTTTGTCTTTTTTTGCTCTCTTTCCGATCGCCTTTCTCGCACAAGCCAACCTCACGTCTCTTTATCACCTTAATATATCGCTTTACTGCTCGGCGTGTCTTTGTTGCGTCGTTCTACTGATACTGCTGCCATCTCCTCCCCAAGCGCCGTCATATTCCCTCCCTCCGCAGCCGTTTTCGACTCAGCCAACCGCTCGTCACACATACACATACATACAACACCCCTCGTTTCATCTTGGGTGGCTTGTTTGTCTCTGTCTAGATACTCTAAGCAACCTCAACATCGCACATACAATGTCGTCCTCTATCGCCATTCCCGCCGGCCCCTCGGCTACCCGCCCATTCCATAAGGGCACCGGATCCTCTACAAACAGCCCGTTTGGCACTCCTTCGTCTTCTCCTCCGTCAGCCGGAAAGGACAAGGCCCTGCACAACCGCCGTCCGAGCCTCCTGAGTAAGTGAAGCTGGATCATCCCCCGCCTCAGACGATTGCAGCGACAATGATACGATCGTCTTATCAAGCACTGACAGCTGTTTGCTGACTTGTCTTTGTAGGCTCTTCACTCTCCAAGCAAGAATGCACCGTCATTAACGTCGGCGATCCGGAAGGCACTCCCCGACTGGTAAGTGTCTCGACGATATTATACTTGGTTTCAGGTGTACTGACTTTCCATAGATCTCCTACCTCTCCTCCAGCCAGGGTTTCGCCTGGAATCCCGGTACGTTTCACTTGTATCATGAATATCCTCTCCCACGAGTCACGACTAACGATTGGTAGAAATCTTTCTCCCATCTTATATCGACTGCGACTATGTTCCCC
Organism: Fusarium xyrophilum; assembly: GCA_008711595.1. Lineage (NCBI taxonomy): Eukaryota > Fungi > Ascomycota > Sordariomycetes > Hypocreales > Nectriaceae > Fusarium > Fusarium xyrophilum. The sequence goes on from VYWZ01002077.1 coordinate 40,905, forward strand.
TCGAGAACCGCCGGGACCCGGTCCACGAGATCATTCTGACCGATGACGAGTCCAAGAACCTGCTACCTCACTAAACCGCCTGACATTATATCGTATACACGGTTGAGGCCATGATAGACATTTCTTTCTCACGAGATTCCCGATTCAACGACAGGCCTGTTATTACTCAACTATTGATTTTACGGCGTTACGATTCCCGCGGCTTTTTTTTTTTTTTTTACTTTACCTTCCTTGCCTTTCTTCTCAGTCAGGCAAGATATGACACTTGTTTTAGGCCTGTCAACGCATGGGTATTGTTCGGTGGAGTATGATTTCGGGACAGGGTCCCTGGTCAATCGGCTTGACATCCTCACTTTTGGGTTTTGGCTTTGGCGTAGTAGACAAGACATGGCAAAGCATCCATCACCTCAGCGTCCGGCACATTCGGTATCGATCTTGGGAATTGGATTGGGGAGGGGGAACGCCTGGATTCGCGGGCTAAAAGGAAGAGGTTGTTTTCACTTCTTGGGGATCTTGAGACCAAACTGTGTCGCTCTTTTTCTTCACTAATTCTGCGGCTGGACTGTTTTGTTCTTGAGGGATGGTGGCGTTGAGGCACGGTAGGGCGGTGTTTCTTTGTTTGTTTGTAACTCTCCTCAATTCACATGACTTAACTTGATCGTCGCTCAAATGACACCTGCGATGTTGATCGCGCCCCCGCTGGCGCCAATCACCGACGGCCGATATGAGCCGGGCCCCTACCGAGAACCCGCCCGTACCGGAGCTAACTGTACGGGGCCAGTCGGGGAACCTTGATGCCATTCAAGCCCAGCCCAAGGAGCAAGTTCCGTCTTGGGTACCCACACTATTGTCGGTCGACGCCAGATTGACAGAGATCAAGTCTCACTCTCGCACGGATTATGTTGGATTGCAATACGCCATTACGCTACGAATCTTTGTCAAAACGGTTTGAGGGCATGGCCACGAGTCTATGACTGATTCCCGGCAACGATCAAATTTGTTTCCATACCGGCCAGTTCCCGGTATCGGACTCAACCAGCATCAATCGCCAAGAGCGCCATGGTGCAAACATTATCATCACAGCACTTTCGCATCTTGGGCAGCGATTTTAAGTCTCAATCGATAATGAGGCCTGCGATTCCGGGTGGCCTCGTTCTACTGGGTCCACCTTCTACACCACAGTCGGTGAGATCTCAGTAACGATGACTGAGAACACCTCTAGGTGTCATGATCAGCACAGTTTGCGGGTCTATCAAGAACATACGACCATAGCTCGCAGAAAGTACGGGATCCCGTCCGCTCTCCCATAGTCAAGCTGCGAAGCGCTGGTTTAGTAGTTGGGTCGGTGACGATCAGCGAATCCCCGGTGTTGTAT
>VYWZ01002079.1:0-10148 GCA_008711595.1 Fusarium xyrophilum
ATGGTCGTGAAAGCCAGATTCGTTGAAGAAGACATGGTGGCTCTAATCAGTGTTAGTCTTTGACTTGATAGTTGATACACAGCGTTGCTCCGGTTGGGGCTACCTCCAGATCCCTCTGCAGCAGGTCAGTTGCCTTTGAGGCCTCATTCTGGCCGAGCTTCATCCCCAGCAGGCCCGAGTTCTGGGGTTCCAGCTGAATCTTGAAAGGAGTCGCCATTGTTGAGTGTCGTATTCTTGCAATAGGTCTAGCAAAGACTCTCAAACTCGGTCTCGCCAACATGGAGGGGACTACAAGGTTTTTTTTAGTGTGACTACAGGTAAGCACAGAAGAAGCGTAGCCCTTCTTGAAGTGTTGCAGTTGACGATGATATCACATACAAAAACAAAGGTGGGCTGACAAATGAAGCAGATCAACCTGAGATAATCAGATCTCGGATCTCGCACTTTGACTTTGAGCGGGGAGTTCTTGGGCAAGTCCGGATTAGTAACTCTTTGAAATCATTCGCTGAATCGACGTAGCCTCGTGTTTGTTTATTTCCCGTTTACAACATCGACAGTCACAAAGAGGAAGCTAATTACCCCGGATTTTCCATCACTTGACATCATCACAGGGTGTCATGCCCCGCTCTTTTCACAACCTGTAAAAAGAGACATCACCAATTAATCAGTAACTAGAGTCGAGGTTCATTCGCTTCTGCATAAGCGAAGTTACCTAAGTGAAGCATATTCCTGTCTGTCTTTTACTGATCAGGCAGCCCATGGCGAAGTAAGAGACAGCAGCGTGCAGCATCATTTCACTTTGCCATTGTGTAGTATCACATAGAGACTCAGGAAACTACTCATGAATTCAATCCTTTTATTTCATTATCTACCGAAAACCCAATCGGTAGTTGCATCCCATTTTCCTAATACCATAACCGTTTTGCGTCGCCATCATTTCATCCGCGTGCCTCAGTCTACATTTTGCCATTTTGCCAAGAGAAGAATTAGATCATCATGAAAGCAAAAATGAAACAAGATCATTGGACGGTTTAGGCCTTACGCTTCTCCAAGGCAGGGGCCTCACCGTCATCAGAGTCATCTTCATCCATCTCCTCGAACTCGAGATCGCTGGGGATATCATCGGCCTCTTGGGCGTTGGCTAGTATTGCTTGTTAGACCTGAACTGTCTCTGCTCCGCGCTGTGAGAGGTACATACTGAAGTACTTGATGGCACCGGGCCACAGATCCTCGGCGATGAAGACGGCGATATCATCGGCGGTGGGGAAGATCTCATACTCGTACTCATCATCATCGTCATCCTCGTCCATGTCATCATCATCCTCATCGTACTTGCCCTCCTTGCGAGCCTTGCGCTTCTCCTCCTCGAGCTTGCGGCCCTCCTCAGACTCCTCAGGGCTGACCTTGCGACCGCGGAAGCCGAACCAGCAGAAGAAGCTGACACCGCCCATGCCAGTCTCCTCCATGAGCTTGAGGAGCTTCTTGGAGGCCTCGGTCTCACCGAGCTTCTCGCCAGCCTTCTCCTCATCGTAGACCTTCTTGGCGAGGCTGAGCATGCCGTTGGTCAGATCCTTGCCCTCCTTCCACTTGATGTCGACGGGCTCGGAGACGAGACCGGCCCAGCCGTCCTTGTGGAATCGCCAGTAGAACTTCTTCTCGAGAACCTTGTCCTCAAACCAGTCGTTCTCCTTGAACTCCCACTTGAGGGAGATGGAGCGAGGGTCGCCGTTGGGGAGCTCGAAGCGCTCAACCGTGAGGCCGGTCAGGGCGTTGAGGAGGAGCTCGGAGTCGCTGGGCTGGATGTACTCGTCGACCTCGGGAGGGGACTGCTCGAAAACGAGGGGCCAGAACTGGGGGATGTTGGCGATGGCCTCTTGGCGCTTGACGTAGAGGTCCTTGGTAAGCTTATCCTGCTGACGGACTGCTGCTGTCAGTAGAGTTTCTGCGATGCGAGACAGGGTCAAGAATTGACTTACGGATCTCGAGCTCAACATCCTCGAAGTCATCCTCGATGGCCTGGAGCTTCTCATAGGTGATGAGGGCCTCCTTGACCTGCTCGTCGTGCATATCTCCGGCAGACATTTTGAACTTTGATTTGAAAGAATCAGGATGCATTCAAATCACTAGATATAACGAGAGAAACTGAGAGGGTATCTTGTAGAGTATAAAAGGACAGAAAAAAGAAAAAGGTGGAAGATGTGAGAGAGTAGAGAGGAACGAGGAAGATCGGCGTAGAGCTGCTTTATTTATCTACTAAAAGCTCTGCCCGCACCCATTAAAAAAAAAACTCATCAAAATCAACATTTTTTTTTTCTCGAGGTGGGGTTGTCGCTGATGTCATTGGCTCCCGCGCCGAAGGACCCCTGTTTTTTTCACGGTAATTTTTCTGCCTCGGCAGGTCCCCTAAAAACATTGCAGAAGCGCCTGGCATCAGTGGTCCAGTTGTTGGTCTGCTCCACTGTAAATAGAAGCTCTGCGATTCTTTACAGGGGTTGGGTGCTCCACTGCGGTGCAATCTTAGCGGGGTATCCTTGGCCGAGGGGCGTCCCGTTTAATTGATTTCCATTTACGTACCATGGTGGGATGAGGCGAGGTCTGAGCAGACGGGCTTTGTTTGGCAATGTCAACACCAACGAATTTATCACAGGCGCAATCGGGTAGAATTCTATATGATGAAAAAGTATCAAACAAAGCACTGAGAAGCATTAGTGAGTGAACTAATTAATCTGCGTATACGCGCCTTTGATGGGTGGGGGCGATGGCAACAAAACAAGTTCTTCAACATCTCGTTCGATGATTCCACATGGCAGTCACCATCAACTCCGGCATGAGCTGTGCTTCACTGCTGAAACAGGGAGTTTACTATGGCATCATCGTCACCTGACAAGCGAGTACTCTCAGCTGATCAATATGACTCCTTCTCTTCTTCGCCTATATCGTCCTCGGGCATCATCTTTACAGCATCACAAACTCTCACCTGTCATCCATCTCCATCTCCGTCTCCATCTCCATCTGACCTGACTGCGTCCTCAGATCAGCATCAACCAACGAACCATCTCAACTGACTCAAGATGCCGCCTCTGCCAGCTAAATACCCACGACAGATCCCTCTCGAGGTCACCGTCTATGGCCCCCACAACGCTCTCAGAGCCGCCAACTTTGGTGCAAAGCGTCTTCTCCTCTGCCGAAAGGGCTCCTCAGCCATGGGCGGACTTACTCCCACGACTCAGGAGCTCCGTCATCTTAAAAGAAAGGTCCACATCCCAATCAGCTGCGTCATTCGACCCCGTGGAGCTCCTAACCCTTCTGGTCCGGGCGAGTCTCACGACTATGTTTACTCTAACAACGAACTCGTCCAGATGAGCGAGTCTATTCGCCAGCTCAAGGAAACAGGTGTCATGAATGCTATCCGCGGAGATTCTTTCGTGTTTGGATGTCTTAGGCGTAGCCATGAGGAAACAGCTGAGAACTATCGCCACAAAATCGTGGTTCACTCCGCATACTGTCGCTATCTCATCGAAATGGCCAAGCCATTCGGTTGTGTCTTCAACCGTGCTTTCGACCACTTTGCTGAACGTGGACACCCAGAAGCTGCCATTGCAGAGCTCACCACTCTTGGTTTTGCAGGCATCATGACAGCTGGGGGGCCAGGTTTCTTTTCCAACCACCTTGAGCGGCTAGATGCTATGTGCCACCATACCACCAACATCCAACTCGTTGTCGCAGGGGGGGTTTGTTGCCCCGAGATTCAGAAGCTTCGAAAGCGTGCTCACAACCATGATCGTCTCTCCATTTGGCTGAACGGCGATTGTCTTCGTCCCAGAGATCATGACGATCCAGAGACTACCGATATGAACGGCGTCATGTCGCTGATTGATCAGCTTGGCCTACAAACAACGGACTAGTTATCCCCTCATGACATCGGCAAGCAGATCTTCTACTGACTAGGGTGCATTCGAAGTTTGGCGAATGCCGGGTCATGTCGCACGTGTCTCATATGGGGAATGTTATGGAAGGAAAGGGTTATGAATTTATGATTTATGGGTGACGACTTAGAAAAAGTCTGGAATTGCCTCGGAATTCGCTATCAGCAAGAAAGCCCATGAGTCAAAGTGGGATGGCCTCGAGGAACATCGCAACGAATCTGTAACAATTAACAACCAGATATGCTCGCATTCAAAATGCGAATGAATAAAAACCTGTAAACATTCAAATGTGTATTGCTCGTTGCTGGCTCAAAAGTTCCCCTTATTACACCTCGCAGCACTCGCAGCACTTGCATCTCTATCATCTACCAACTTATACATCACTCGTTTTCATCTCGTCGTAGGCCCACCACCACCGCCAATTCATGATTTTCTAATAACCCTGCTTCTTGCCCTGAGCAAGGCCAAGGCAGTTGGCAATCTTGTAGAAGATGTCGACGTTGTTGAAAGTACCACTGAAAGCCTCCTGGCAAGGACCAAGAGCATAGACAGGGACATCGGTGAGAGAGTGGACACCCTGGGCGTTATCGGTGCTGATAGTACCGTTGATGAGGAAACCCTTGGGAGAGTCCTCGGGGTTGGCGTAGTAGTCATCGTCCTTGAGCTCGACGGCAGCCTCGCGGGGACCGGCCTTCTTGACCTTGTAGTCCTCACGGTGGTCAGGGACGGCAGCGACGCCAGCGGCGATGGCGTATCGGGGCTCCCAGTTGGTAGGGAAGTTGGCGCCAGTGCCGTAGTTGATGCCCTTGGCCTTCTTGGTGTACTGAGACTCACCAGACTGAGCGTAGGTGCCGATGGCACGGCGCTTATCACGGTCATCCTCCTGCTGGGCGAGGTACTCAGTGTCGGCGGAGCCGTAAACGCTGCGATTGTTAGTTATCTGGTGTCACGGCTATTGGAATAGGATAACTTACTCGAAACCGTGGCCGTGATCGGCAGAGACGATGATGAGGGTCTCGTCAAGGATCTTGAGCTTCTTGAGCTTCTCAACAGTAGCACGGACAGTATCGTCAAGCTCGAGAAGATCACCGAGAGCACGGTCGTAGTCAAGAGCGTGCATCTGCTTGTCGATAGAGGCAGCTTCAGACATGAGGAAGAAACCCTTGTCCTTGCCACGGGTAGCAAGGACGTCAATGGCCTTGAGGGTCATGTCCTTGAGACCAGGGAGATCAGAAGCATCACCCTCACCGCCGGTAGGGCTGTTGTCGCGGCCCTCGAGGTTGTCCTTGTAGACGTTGCGGTCGAGCCAGACGGGCAGGTTGCCTTGGCAGAAAACACCGAGAGCACGCTTGCTCTTATCAGCCTTGAGGAGAGAGGTCTTGTTGAGAGAGACGGTGTAGCCCCTCTTCTGGAACTCCTTGTAGTAGTCCTTGCCCTGGTAAGAGCCCTTACCGGCGAAGAAGTTCTCAGCACCGCCACCGAAGAAGACATCGGGGCCACCGTGCTGGGTCCAGCTGTAGTTGGTCATACCGTTGAGAGCCTGGTCGATCAAAGGACCATACTGGCCTCGGAGACGGGTGTGACCACTGAGAGCGATGGGGGTAGCATCGGCAAGGAAAGCGGTAGAAACAGCGCCCCAAGCACCGCCCTGTTGGCATTAGAATTTTGAAGCGGACTCAATTGGGGTTTAATTTACCCAGACACGCTTGAAGACCTCAACAATAGTCTCGACCTTGGGGTCATCGAAGGGGTTGGGAGATGAATCAGCGTAGACACTTGAGTTGTTAGCTTTTAATCTCGAGTGATGCGATCGTTTACTTACCCCATGGCGTTGACAGTGCTCTTGTGGCCAGTGTAAAGAGCAGAGGCAGAGTTGGCAGAGTCGGTGATGTAGCTGTCGATCGAATGGGTCATCTGGTGACCGAGAACAGGGAACTCGTCCAGCTTCATCAGAGTCTGGTACTTTCCGTTGATGCTCTTGTGTCCCAACAGACGAGCGGCAGTTATCTATGAAACCAGTCAGCTTCCATGAGCCGAGCCTCTCACATGGTGATTCGACTTACCATGTTGGTGGTCATGCCATCACCAATGAAGAAGATGACATTCTTGGCCTTTCGCTTAGGCTGAAGCTCGCGAACAGTCCATTCGGCAGTGGTCTTCTCGCCGTTGTAGTAGTTGAGGGTAACGGTGTACGTGCCGGGCTCGTAGAGGGCAATCTTGCGGTAGACTTTGGAAGCAACGTTGACAATGCTGGGCTTGTCCTCGTCCTCGGCAAATAGATCCTCGTACCACTTGAACCTCCACGTCTCGAGCTTGGGCTCACTAACACCAAAGGCCTTTGCAAAATCCTTGGCTTTTTGACCCTTCTTGGCGATGGTCACGGTGAACTTCTCGTCAGGCTTTCCGTTGTGAGCAGCCTCAGAGCCGTTGACGGGAGCGTGGACCTCGACACGGAGATCGAAGAGCTGGCCAGGCAGGAAATCACTCTGGTCGGGGGGAAGAACACAGCCCAGAGTGGGACATGTGCCGAGACGCTGGTAGGTCTGAGCAGACGCAGCGGCAATTGAGGCCGCAAGAGCGGCAATGGCATTGATTTTGACCATTCTTGTGAGTCTGAAACCAATTTTCAAGGATTGAGAAGCGGAAGCTGGTGGTTGGCGCGAGCTGAGGCAGCTTGAGAGGGGGACTCACCAGGTTAGACTTTCAGAGAGGCATCATGGCTTTATAGCCGTCTACGCCGGTCCCACGTGGATAGTTACCTCCCGGAAGACAAATTCGTCCCCGAGAAGCTATCCCATGTCGCGGATAGACAATTGGCCTTCCTCTGTGGGACAAGCTGAGGAGACTTATGATGAACTGATCTTGGCCTAACGTCGCATTGCATCTGGCCAATCAAGCTCGGGAAACGGCCAGGACAAACGCCCGAGACAGGTTTAGGTCGGCGAGAGAGAGTACGGACATATCCAGTGTGTTGGTATGAAAAAAGTGCATCTGCTGTGTTGCATCACGGAAGCGATTGGCACCTCATGATGGAGGACTATAGCACGTGTGTAAGTTGTGCCAGGCCCGTTCCTTGCAAAAGGACCCTGCGACTACATAGTTAGTACTTATGCTTGTCACTCCTCCATTACGGAGCATCATGGATTCAAATCACTGAATTGGCAGCGGGGAGGGCGATGGCCGCCGTTGGTGCTAGTCAAAACAGGTCAAATCATGATCCCTCACGTAACCCAGGTGCCATGATGAGCGTTGACATGTTGGTTGTACTTATCTCCGATCCCCAGCCCCCGATCCTTGGCTCGTCTTTTCCTGTCCCAAGTTATTGACCGAACGTGAACGCCACATCCCGGCTCATGATATCCCAGCTCAGTTTCACCCGAGAGGATCAGTTGCAGCTGAGATCGGAGCAGAAAGACGACAGGGATCCTCGGCTGTGGCTCTCTCCGAAGCTCAGATGCCGCTCGTGGGCGAATTGTGAGGTTCAATTGGCTCCTATACCCCTGCTCCCGCAGTTCCACAGATCCCCAGATCCATGAGAGCAGGCCTTGGCTAGCTTCAATCAAGCTTAAAGCTTCATCACTCTTATTCCACTTTGCAGACAAGCTTGTTTCTTAGCATAACTCGATTCGGCCCCGTCGGCCCAATTGCTACTTGACGTCGTACCAAGTCTTCGGTGGATTTCTCGGCGTAGGTGGCGTGAAACTCTTACCACTGGTGGGTGACCTTTCTATCCGATGCTCTTGTTCATGAAATCTGCGTGCCTGGTGAAAAATTGCTGAGATAACAAGTCTCCTGTGATGATTCAGTGGTATTCCAGCCTAAACTCTGTCAATCTCATCATAAATTTTGGACGCGGTTGGCAAAGTTTATGAAAGCATCTGCATAGGGCATTGATTAGTGCATGAACCCATGGCATTAGTTCTTATAGGCAGGTATAAAAAAACACGCACATTCTAGGTTGTTGATGAAGGTAAGATCAGCTCTGTAATTCGCTCGGAGCTGCCTCATACGGCTCACCGAAACGTGCTCCAAATTCAGCATTGAGTGGCTAGACCTGCAATTTTACGAAGCTTGGCAATGAACTAGCATGGTCGTATGTTCATTGTTTCTTGGACGGACTCTCGGCACGTGAACAGATCCTCTTCTTATCTTTTGTGGTGTTGTTGGTTCACGAGAAAATCGGATGGACTGTCAGAACTGACTTTTTTTGCTTCTATTCTGGCTCCAACAATCGAGCAAAACATGCGCAATGCTCTATTCTATGAGTCAAGCAAGCCCACTATAGCCGTAAGAAGATCGACGACGCGTTAAGTGGAATCGTCGTGATCAAACACCAGTCTGCCTGGTCATATCACATCTTCTCTTGATCAGCATGCATCAAGTTTCAAAGGTGGGCCGAGCCAGATCGTCGGAATAACATCTTCGCAGCGACCGTACCTGACATGACAGGAAAGGCTTTCTACATTAGCTCCGTCACTTCTCCAAACTCGGTGCAACCTCATCGACGGGCAGTGTTCCATCGACAGCTGCCAGAGGTTCTGCGATGGCCTCGGGGTGGGGGCTGGTATCGACCGAATTAAACGCTTGCCAGCTAGGCTCGTTGATCTTAGCCTGACCAGCTATGCTCTTGAAATGGTAACCCCTGGCTCGGGGTCTCACTCCAGTTCCAGCAGGGACCTCGGGCTCATAAACAGTCAAGAATTTCTTGTGAAGCTCGTCAAACTTCTCGGCGCTCTCGTTAAGAGCTGCCCGAGCGCCTTCAAAGAATGAAGTGAGAATGGCATGATTGTGAATCTGGAGTAGATTCCAGCCCAACATCTCCTTCGCATTCAGTAGGTGCTTAACGAACGCCCGGTGATGCTTGTTGCAAGTGTAGCATTGGCAACCGGTCACTAGAGGCTGCAGGGATGTCGTATGCTCCTCTGACCACATATCGATACCCAGTGGCTGCATGTCGGAGGACTCGGGGGGTGGGAAGGTGAACGATAGGGCGATGCCTGCATCAGAGGCAGTGTTGGCGAAAGGAACCGTGCATATATCGATACCCAGAGCGATCTGTCGCAGAATATCCTGGGGGCTCTTAGATGGTCCAAATGACAACCGCGGCAGAGGTCCAAGAGAGGGATAGTTGGCCAGCTCAGGGACAAGGTTAACATCATAAACTGCAAGACCAGAGAGGGAATCTCGCACGTCTTCTGCAAGATACCGCAAGTAGTCCCATTGTACAGGGTACTCGACAGGCAATACAGGAGCAAAGACGGAAACCCCCATTTCCTTCAGACGACCTTTGGGGTCTGAAAGATGAAAGAATTCGTCTACCCATTCTTCGGTTCTCTCAACCATGCGAATTTGACGTTTTGACGTTGGTGTCGAGCTGGAATGGAAGAGATCAGCTGGAGGAATGGCGATATCTGGTTGAGTGAGTTCAATAGTCTTGGTGAACTCGGGGATGGTGAGATTGCGGAAACCGGTAGAGGTAAAAATGCTGACATGATGAGCACCGTTTCCAACAGGTGTTGTCACAGCTGGAAACCGTCTTGGGCCGAGAACGAGTGCTCGATCTGAGGGGAGAGCAGTAAAGCTCTGAAGATTTCTTGGTGTACCAGGGGGCAACTGAAGAACGGGAGGTTGTGATTTCTCAAGAACTGTTCTCAACGTTAGGCTAGCACTCAAAGATAGATTTAATCTTCATACAGTCTTCGATTGCTAGATACGCGGCATCAAACGTTGTGTGCTTGGCGACATTGTCTGGAGTCAAGTGAGGAACAACTCCTCGAGATGCAACAGCGATGTAGTTTGGTGTCTGCATAATCCTTCGATTACTAGCAAATGCTAGACGACCAAGCCGAGCAACACCAGCCTCAGTTGCAGAAGTAGAAGGCTTTAGTAGTTCAAACATTGTTAGTGTTGATCCTTTTGATATAGGTTGGGCCATCTTGACTTGTGATGGCCATGTATGTCTGTCCAAGGAGTTTGTAAGTATATTTGCAGCAAGGATTAGCTATATGTAGGGAGTGTGAATGCGCACTGATGCACTGTGACTCTACTTCCGAGGTTAACCCGATGTAAGTAATCTAGCCGTCAAGGGAACCCATACCACCACCAGGCCCGGTGCATCTATTAGCACGTGAGCTCTGCACCGGGTCCTATCAGAATAGAAAAAAAAAGTTTTGATTCTAATAGCTATATTTTATAGCCTTAACCTAGTAATGACTAATAAAT
>VYWZ01002080.1:0-29713 GCA_008711595.1 Fusarium xyrophilum
GTGTGAGTGTGAGTGTGAGTGCGAGTGCCGCTTCTTAATTATTCCTTCAGCCAGCAAAGCCTGGTTCGTTGCCCCTGGATCTTTGCGTCTAGCGGCATACGCTAGCCAAGGCGTGTCTGCAGGTGGTGGGTGTTAGCTTGAAGACCGTCTTGAGGCTGGGGACGAGAGGGAGATTGAACGAATTTGTTGGGGTGAGTTTTGGTGACGGGCATCACTGTTGGAGATTGTCAATCACAACCAATTATGTAATTACTCTCTCTGGAAGGACAAAATACCATTGATGCCCAATAGTGAATCTGCATACCTTGTATGTATTCAGACTCCTCAGCATGGTTGTTAGCCACCTTGTACTTACCTTATACTTTGCATCTGCAGCATCATGGTACACGAGTACTACTAATTAGAACGCCCCCTTATTCACCAAGACTCGGACTAAATTCTCAGTCATTCAGATAAATGCTCCGTAGTCACAGACAACGTGTACAATTCGTCAGCCCCTGCCCATGAGCCCTACAGTAACTATCTATCTGCCGACACGGCGGTTGCTGAGACGTGGGTCAATATCATCATTCCAATGACTTTCTCCCTGTTATAGCCGTCGTGAAGTGGCAGGGACAGTTTAGTTTTGGAGAATACAGAGTACATATTGCATCTATTTGCAGGAATTATACTCTGTAATTCAACTTTATTAGGCTGTAAACCAGGTAAAGTTAAAATATCCTTTCCAACCAGACCCAAGCATGTGAAGGTTGTGAATGGGTTTGCCGGAGGTTTATCATACAGCTTGGGTGAGACAAGCAACGTAGGTAATAAGGTATTTGACGACATCCCATGTCGGCGAACAACACTCAATTCGAATCCTGTATGAAGCTGCGTGTACATATCCGTATACGGCACTAGAGATGAGCCCCCGATGTACTACCAATCCCTGCTCTTTCAGCGTAAGAAGAGCCCGACCGCTCAATTCTCTTTGACATTGTCATTGTCATTTCTTCTTGACAGATGGAACATCCCTCATCGTGAGACGGCCTGGGGAACACTGGTCACAGCTGCTGAACCCGCCCAGGCCTGGAACGGCTATCTAAGGTAGGGGCCGTTTAGCGCGTTGGCCCAAGGTCCCAGGTAGCCAGGTCCCCTTCCCCCCTCCACGGGGCGGACTCTCCCCTTGAACCTAAGCTGTAACCCCTCTCACTGGGCTGTCTGTCCCTGCCAGGTTTAGTGGATGATCCCCTGGGCTGGCCCACTGCTCACTGCCTGGGCTGCCCTGGGGCTGGGGACTCCCCTTCAGTCAGTGGCTGTTCATCCCATCCACATTCGGATCCCACCTCACTAGACGTCCGTCTCCATTCATTCCTCACAGTCTCCTTGGGCGAACCAGGACCACGACATATCCGGATCACATTGCTCTGCTGTCTGTCTCTTTCTTGCCTTCCATTTGTTGTGTCGTATTATCATTGTGCTGTGCTATGCTGTTGTGCTGTACATGACCTGCAGTTCCAACGAAATCTCTTTGTCATCCTTTTCTGTTACGTCGTGTCTCTTCGCCGAATTCATCATCTTCTTCATTGCTTCCATCGCCATCTTACACTTAGCTCAGCTCCGTCCGTTATACGCCGATCCAATCGAACAGGACACAGCCCTCCATCCAACATACAACACAACGCCCATTATACATACATCGCTTAGCTTAGCCTCCCTCGCTCCCTCTCTCCTGTAGAGATTCTTTCGCTTCTTTTGCCTCCTGCGTCGAATCTGCGAATACAGAGTACAACCTTTTTGCATTGTTCATCTCCAACCTGGCCGACGTTCCTCTAGCGAATCCATGGTTAGAAAGCCCCTGGTCCGTTTCTACACCCAGGCCCTTGTCCTCATCAAACTCCACACGCCCCCTGGCCTGGCTCCGTCGACTTCTCTCGCTGTCTGCTGGCTTGGCCTTGACCTTACCCTGACATTTGCTGGGCTGTCCACTGCTTCCTGACTTTTGAACTCCGTTCAGAGTTCTGGTCCGTCGCCCTCACAAAGGGCCACTGCCGCGCGACAGCTATCAACCAAATATTCCTACCCCGTTCCGATTCGACCGCCCGCCGACCGCCTCAACAACATCCTTTTTACGTCGATTCTCTCTCGACTTCCTCCGCGATTCTTGCTTGGTCCAACCGACCCCTTTGCTCTCCGCTACGACCTCGTCCATGACGCCTGCTCTTTAGCTGCGTCGTGTCGCTTGCTACCTTGGGCTGCAACAACCCCGTACTTGAATGCCCTATCCGCCGTGAGCACCACATTTCGATCGCTTCACCCCGAGTTTCAAGACAAATCTTTGCTGCTTCTCAACACAACTGCCCGCAATGGCCGGTATCGTGGAGGATTACTTGGAGAGTCCTGGAATGGACAATGACACCGACGATGTCTTTCCCTGCAAAGGTTGCGGAGAGGTATGCTGTTCCACTCGACCTAAAAAGAACACTGGGGAATGGTTTGCTAACAGTCTTGGAAGATCCTCGAAGAAGGAAAAGCGTTCGAGCTAGGTACGTTACAATTTTCAGCATAAGCTAGTCTAGTGGGATGTGTCACTGTTATCCACGATGATCATCTGCACCTCACCGCAAGATTGCAAATCATCCCGCCGTATCCTGGAGCAAGCTGACTTTTTGACAGCCGGTAACCGATGGCATCTGGACTGCTTTCGATGTAATACCTGTGGCACACTGCTCGACTCTGATGCGAACCTACTGCTTCTTGGAGATGGCTCACTCATCTGCAACAACTGCACATACAGCTGCAGCGCCTGCGGCAATAAGATTGAAGACCTAGCCATCCTGACTGGGGAGCAGGCGTTTTGTGCTACATGTTTCCGCTGTCGCAACTGCAAACGCAAAATCGAGAACCTACGATATGCCCGTACTTCACAAGGCATCTTCTGCATGGGCTGCCACGAAACGCTGATGGCACGAAGGCGGAAAAAATCTAAAGCTGCAGCTGCAGCGAAAGCAAGAGAAAAAGAACATTCACCTATGATCAAGGAAAAGTCACTGCCCGCCCTTCCCGCCAACGCCATTCCACCGAATGCTTTTTCCAACGATCGGGTCGATCCTGATACAGATACTGCTACAGAGCTTTCGCCTCGTCCACGAAATCACGGTCTTAACGAGTCGTCATCCAGGAGCAGCTCCAGGCCAGCTCGTTCTCCTGAACGAAAGCCTGATGGTTTAAGTTTGCCTGCTACAACATATCGAAGCAACCGAAACTCGACCATGATGACCCGCAACGACAATACCTCTGACGATGCCGATAGCTTCATGATTTCGGTCGCTTTAGACCCAAGCCCGCATCCAACGCCGAAATCAACTTCAGATAATCTACCAGAGTCAGGCAAGTCGAAGGACTATTTCAGCGCAGCCAAACCGGCGTCTGAGAAACGAAGCGACTCTCATACCTCCACACCACATATTGCTTTCCAGGAGAAAGGGCGTCAACCATCCTCCTCAGAGCACGACGTTGCACCAAATCTTCCTGATCGCAAGCATTCTAAGAACTCGCGAAGCGATTCCAGTAAACGCTCACCCCCTACCGACGAGAAGAGCCAGAAGACAAGTGGTCGCCGCGCACCTACGGAGGATTTTAAGTTGCAGGAGGCTCCCAAGAGCAAGAAGCTTCTCTCAAGGAGTAGTTCACAGTCCTCGAGTTTGCCTGCAGAGACGAACTCAGCGAGAACCAGCCACGGGCCTAGTAAGGGCGGCCTGCCACACACTGATAGCAACGCCACCACACCTGCGTCTCGCTCATCCCAAGAGTCGAGGTATATGGACGAGGACGAGCTCCGTGCATCTACGGACTCGTCGACAAGAACATCTTCGAAACCAGAGAATTCAAAGCCTCTGACGCGGAAGGAAGTTCCAGCTGCACCAGGACGTAATGGTAAGTCTTCGCTTTGGCAAAAGTCAAGCTGGTATACTGACAAAAGGTAGTTAATGGCAATAATCGACAAAACCGACAAGATACCACTGATGATCCTACACCCACCCGCCAGACTCCCACTCAAAAGCAAACAACCGATTCTTACATGCAGCCTCGTTCTGCTCCTATCCCTCCAGCTTCCCAGAACAAGGGCCACCCTAGTGGCAAGGAGTCAAAGGACGACGGTACCTCACCCAAGGTTTCGCCAAAGTTACCTAGATGGAGCAGCGGCGGTGACTTTAGTATGGACGAGGACATGGCGCGTATCTTGGGTACAGACGAAGGCTCAACTTCCATCCTCCGCAGAGTTTCCAACGCTGTCAGACATGGGCGCACCAACAGCGTCGAGTCACCAAACCAGCTATCGAACAGAGCTGGTCATGCCAGAAGCATTAGCGAGACTACACGAGCGACACAGTCGCCTCGCTGGCCACGAACACCAGTTGCCGACGATTGCCATGCACAGGAGATCAGCAGCCCGGTGTCTTTGGCGTCAGGCGACGATCCCGCGTTTCTTAAGCGGCAATTACGGAACTCTGAGCAGCGAGTTGCGGAGCTCGAGAGGCAGTTTACTACTGAGAAGGATCTCAAGAGTCTTAACAAGAAGCTGGTCGAAAAGCGAAAGACAGTTTCCGTTCTTGACACCCAGACTGAGATTATGATTCGACAGCTTGAGGTCTTGGCCGGATATGTCGAGCGTGCAAAGGAGACAAAGACACCTATCGATCCCCGGGATCTAGAGGACTCGGCAATCAAGGAGTTTGTTCAGAAGCTCGACAAGGTCAAGCAGACCATGTCAGCCGCAATTGAGCAGCTACATGAAGAGCGGGATCTGTTGTTTGAAGAGAAGGATCAAGCTATCGCGGATCGAGACCGTGCTCTGCTTGAATTTGAGCAGTTGTCATCGAAGAATGCACAGCTTGCCGATATGAATAATGATTTGACACATCAGATCCAAGAACGCTTCAAGTCACAGATTGGGGGAGATATCAAGTCTCCTGGCGGTCTGGGTATCTACGGACCAGGCAAGGGCGGTCTTAACGCCTCTTTGCTCAACCTCGATGCTGCTAGTCTCTCAACGGGTGCTACTCTGGTTCCTGCCGATGAAGAGCCCATCGTCGAAGCCGGACCAACTGTGGTTCAAGTCCGAAAGGGTCAAGCCAAGAAGTTCAACTGGAAGAAAGGTTCCAAGGGATTGGCCCAGGGTGTGGCCAAGGGTGTCAACAGAGCTGTCGTTGCATTCCAGAACGACCGTGAGAGGATGCAGCAACAGGGCCAGCTGAGCGGAGAGAACATTGGAATGCCTTACAATATGACTGTGGCCCAAGTCGAAGCGCCTGCTGGACCTCTCTCTAATGGCGTCAACTCGCATGACAAGCACAGTGCAGCTGCGGCGCTTACCAAGAGGCAAGAAGAGCGTGAGCGTGAGCGTGAACGACAAGGGTTTGGATTCTTCGGCAAGAAGAACGCCGTCCCCAAGTCCGGCTCTGCAGGCACTATGAACAACGTTGACGCAGCTGAGCCAGCCACGGTTCTCTTTGGATCTGACCTCGCAGAGCGAGCCGACCATGAGCGCCGACAGATTCCAAGTGTAGTCACAAGATGTATCGAAGAGGTGGAACTAAGAGGAATGGACCAGGAGGGTATCTACCGAAAGACGGGTGGTAATTCTCAGGTCAACATGATCAAGGACGGCTTCAGCAAGGATGAGAACTTTGATATTTCAGACCCTGATCTGGATATCACTGCTGTTACCAGTGTGCTGAAGCAATACTTCCGCAAACTTCCTATCCCCTTGCTCACATTCGATGTGTATGAGCGAGTTCTCGAATCAAATGGTGAGTTCGTTGGTGGCTTGTCGGATGACAGGGTGCTAACAGCCTACAGCTATTGTCGATGAAACGGAACGAAGCGATCACCTACGTAAGACGTTTGCTTCGATGCCTCAAAGGCATCGTGATTGTCTTGAATTCCTCATGTTCCATCTTGCACGCGTTGCTCAACGTGAACCCGAGAACTTGGTATGTTGCCTTGACTATTGCCCTCGTCTACAATCACTAACAGTTGGCTAGATGTCTCCCAAGAACTTGGCAGTCGTGTTTGCGCCTACCATCATGCGTGACACGAGTCTTGAGCGCGAGATGACAGACATGCACGCAAAGAACCTTGCGATACAGTTTGTCATTGAGAACAGTAACACGATCTTCGAGGATGCTTAGGGAGCGCGAGATCTCTATACGGAAAGGACTTATGAAGACTGTATCGACTTTTTAACGAGGCCTCCGAGTCGTGGATTCTTGGGCTTGGCTCCCAACGAATGAGCACGATCTAGGATGTCATGAAAAGATCACTTGAGCACTGTTGGATTATTCAAGCTCCCAGGCCGGGTTCGCTTGCACGTGTCATTCAACCGGCAGGGCGTTTTTTGTTTTTTTTTTTTGTTTTTTTTTGTGCCAGGACATTTAATGATATCCAATTCTTTTTCTCTCACGCTTGTTTGTTTGTTTGCTTGCTTGGCTGTGACTACTTTGGCAAATCTCTTGTGCATTTGGTGATGCTGGGTTTGAGGATAGTTTATGGCAGGCAGGCAAAGGGGGGGAGTATTGGTTATCTTTGTACGTTGACGAAAAGGGGTCAGAGATTCTTTTCATTCGGTACGACGGCCTTTTATACTCTTCACGCTCTCTCTGATGGGAGTGACGGCTGTATCTCTTTCATGCCCTCGTTGATGCCAGGTCGTCGGGTCTGCAACATACATCAGCACCATACTATCCGTGACTATTGATCGTATATATATCCCACGCAACTACCCCTACCTATCACGTTGAAGAGCGATGACATGCATAACTTTACTGCAGGTGAAGAGGGGAAGCGTGTCTATTACTCCTCAGATCTAATGTCTGGGCCAGCCCGCACCTGAGCCTGCAGCTGATATTTATAGATTCGTTATACTCAGCCTCAGCCTTATTCGGTACGTATTGAAGCCAAGATGCAACTGTCCGTGTCTGGGCCTCTATCACAATATCCCATCCTGTGACATATGCTTCTTTGCTATATGTACTAATCATACGACTTTTCATTAGGTCGATATTGACATGGCCTACACGTTCTTCATCATCATGGGCGGTGTCCGAGTCAACGCTGACGATATCTTGTCCTTCCCCGATCTTCACAACAAGGCTTTTCGGTTGTTCGAATCGATGGAACGGCCATATTCAGTGCGCTTGAGCCTTCGAGCGGTGACCTGGCTTGCCGAGAGAGGGCACTGGATACCGAGATCGAAGGAGAAGATCGACGACAAAAGCAAAGCGGATTACTTCCAGAAGATACTAGTGGCTATGCAGATCATATGGATGGTCATGCAGTGCATTGCCAGGAAGATCCAGAACCTGCCTCTTAGCTTGTTGGAGGTGCACACTATGGTTCATGTTGTGTGTGCGATTTTCCTTCACTTGTGTTGGTTTGGGGTATGTTCATTTGTCCGAACGTTGATGCATCGACTAACATGAGCCAGAAACCTCTCAACGTCCTGCACCCTGAAATTATCAACTCAGGAGACTTCGAGTGAGAGATAGCTCCTCCTCGTGCAACGTCAATTCTATCCCAACATGTCAACGAGACTGGCATTGTTCCCTCCGCAACAACATCCAGATCAACCGCCTCCTCCAAGAAGAGGAACCTTGATGCAGCCAGATTGGGTGGCACCAAAGCCTCTAAGAATGAGCATTGATGATGTTTCGAGAGTAGAAGAGATGCAACGTCTCGAAGAAACTCCCGAATCATCTTCTCGAAACTGGATAGGTTGGTCTTGGATGCCAAGATTAGCAAGACCCCCATCCTGTGAGAGACTACCCGATACTTGGGCGAATCCACGGTCAGGGCCTTGGGTAAAGCCGGAGCCAGGACTGGAGATGTGGCCGGGAGATATCCTACCGTCTGGGCTCTTGTATCACACCGAGTTTGCACATATACCCCTCGTACTATCAGAGCAGTTCCGTCATCGCTGGGACGCCATCTTGTCAACCTTTCCATTTCACAACCGCGAGGCTCTCGTAAAGACAGCGAGTTTTGTCAAGGCGAATCGCATCGCCTGGGACCTTGGAGATGATAAGCCCCGCAGATGATGCTGGACCTCAAGCTGGCCAAGATCTCTTCCTCGCTCGACTCCCAGAGTTCAAGCCAGTCCTCGACCCTGCGTACAGAACCATGCCTTTCAGCGAGGGCAAACGAAATCTTAATATCAACTTCAGCGTCGTCACAGAAAGCAAAGGCGTCTTTGGTCTTTTGGGCTCCTTCCAGCAGTTCCCGTGGCTCGCTGGCCTTGCGCTGCTTCTGTCTGGTATCTATGGCGGCGTTCATCTGTCAGCTTGGAACTGGACCTTTCCAACAACTCTATCGAGCATTTGATGTGGAAGACAAGTTATCTCTACATTGCGGGTGCGTTGGCGTTGTAATTTGTCATGGCGGTACTCGCTACAGCTGTGAGTACCGACGGAACGACGTGGCTAGTGACTTATGTCGCATTTTGGCTTGCCTTGCTTGTCTATCTGGCTGCCAGACTGTATGTTGTTTTCGAGTCATTCTCGAGTCTGAGGCGGTCTCCTGCTGGGGTCTACATATCACCAGCTTGGGTTGAGAAGTTTCCTCATTTCTAGACCAATATATTGCTCTGTCTATGCTTTAAGTAGCAAAGACTGAGAATGCTGAAGCTGAGCTAAACAAGTAATGACCAATGTCTCGTGTATAAAACGTGCAAGTAATTACAAATAGCTAAATGTACAACTGGACAAGTAACTCAGGGCATTGAAAACCGTAGCAACTCGACTACTCAATAGCCATAACTCAAGAATGCGAAGCCAAACACGTCGATTCTGCCGCCAGTGCATCATGAAAGTGAAACTTGGCACCTTTTTGTGACCCGCCCTTGCTTTTGACATCGCCATTCCGTACCATTATGCCATACCATCCGCCCCTAATGGAATTTCGGCATCCAACGCCAGACCTATGAAATATCCCCTGAACTCCAACAGATAAAAGCCTGTAGTCACCGTGTTCCTTTAGGCCGCAATTGTAGGAGTCTGCTCCCGCTGTCTCTTGACAATGTAGTAGGTAATCAAGCTCTTGGGGTCATCCTGAACATCCTTCAGGGCATGCCAAAAGACCTGCTCGCCTACCCTTGAGTGAAGAGCAACGCAAAGCTGGACGGCGTCCATACGGACACCAGAATCTGTAGAAACAAGGCATCGACCGGCAAGACTGGCCAGCTGACCAAGTTCAGTATCAGTAGGGATAAAGTTGGGTCTCTTGTCAAGCAGGCTTCGCAACACGTGCATTCCGGTACTGAGCATACGGCTTCCCTCAGGAGTCGAGCTGTCAATATTTTGAAGACGTTTCGTTAGTACGACAACAATCTCAGAGCCGTCGCCAATAGTGACGAGTTGATCAGCCAAGACCTCAACGCCACTGACAATATGAGCACGGATATCATAAGCACTGCGTGTCTCGAGGAGTGATTCGAGACCCCTGGACACATGAGGCTGGAAGTTGTCACCTTCCCTTCGGAGGAGCAGCCTGATTGTAGCAAGGATTTGGGCTTTGACATCCTGAGCCTTTTCGGCACTCACTCCAGACAGAGGATCCTCCAGGTATTGGAAGAGTCCTATCAACAGAGCCTCAAACTTGTCATCAGTGAAGATGCCCTTTGTATCACGCAGAAGAGACTGCAATTTTCGGAATCCATGAACATCAAGAGTCTTTGCCTTGACTCTGGTGATACCGCTTTCGAGCAGTCGTGAGCTCTGCTTTGTTCTCTCAGAGGATTCTACGTCTTGCGTTGCGGGTGATTGAGCACGGGCATTGGGCAGGTTGGCGGCATCAGCGTTGACGGGCTTGTCTTCCAGCACAGGAACGTTAAAGGTCGGCTTTGGAGAAAGCTGCTCATCAGTGAAAGGGTCTTCATACACCTGCAGTGTCGAACCGGGCGCTTCTGAAACAGGTTCGGCCTGCACGGTTTCCGACGGCTGGGGTGTAGGCTCAACCATGGGCTCTGAGACGGCCACGAGAGGTTCAGCAACCTCTAGCATAGACTGATCGGTGACCTGGGCCTCATCTTCAACCGTTGGTTCGGGGGCTGTCTCTGGCTCTGGGACCGGCGCAGCCTCTCCAGGAGCTTCTGGGACAATATGTGGTGATTCCTCAAGCACAGGAGTGGTTAATTCTGAAGGAACCTCTTGGTCAGCCTGAGGAACCCTCTGATGAGGCTCTGGTGCAGGCTTCTGCATGGCCCTCAAATTAGCCATATTTGGAACAACAAGAGTAAAGTCCTCGTTTGCTCGGGAGGGGCTGCTCATAGGCAGCATGGCTGACTGTGATTGCTTCAACTTTGTAGGACTTGTGCGAGGTGAAGCCGCAGGCTTTGTGCCTGACCTCACTGACGTAGGTGACGCAAGACTGGATTCACTAGCATGTGAAGCATGTCCAGGTCGTGTTCGAGGAGCAGTTCTCTTAGGCGTGGTCTCTCGGGGTTTGGGTGTCTTGGACCTGATACTTTCAGGACTTCCAGCATCCATGTCACGCACGGAGTAGGGGCCCGCCGTCGCAGGACGCGCTGCCATCTCTGGTCGCCTCCTTGCTGGCCGCATCGGAGCACCTGACATGCCACCAGTTTCTGGGCGAGTTCTGGTCCCTGGTGGTTTGCTTGCTGCTGTTGATGTGCTTGGTGTGGTTGTTTTCACGGGTGAAAGGTGAGCCATGGCTGAGCCTGGCCGAGCTGGCAGGTTCTTCGCTGCGTTTGCCTTTCGTTGAGCCATCATGGCCTCACGAATGCTTGGCTTACTTGTACCCATTGTGCTCTTGGATAATCCCAACCCAGGTCGTGCAGCCGTCTCTCCCTTCTCAGGGGAATGAGGATTGCTAGGGTCCTTGTTCAAGAGCTTCTGGGCGGTGCCATCCAGATCGGCCATGATGCTAATTCGTGTTAGCCATGAAAAAGACAGAAACAGGGGCAAAGTCAACTTACACATCCGCTTTCGTAGGCCAGATTCCCCAGAAGGCCCAATACGTTGATCGCATCTTCTCTCTCACAGCAGGGTTGGCATCAGTCAGGCCCTTCTTGATGCACTTCTCGATTAACTCCACACCACCTGTGTGCTCGATATGATGCTTGTGCTGGGCCTCTTTCTTTAGAATGGTCTTGAGCCAGCCTGTAGCATAAGTTCTCGGCGCAACGTTCTTGTCCTGGCAAGCCATCCAGATGTGCTGCATCAAGCGCGGAGTGTATGAAACCTTGCTCAGGATCGTGTCGACCGTCACGTTGGCAAGCTGAGAGCTGATTTTCTTGGTTCCTGCAGCGAGCTTGACAAAGCATTGCATCAGCAGTTCAACCATGGGGTCCATTGCAGGACCAAACGTATTAGCCATCTCCTGGATAAGAGCACAACCCTCCTTGCAGAGACTGGTTCTCAGAGAAGTAATTGCCTTGATGATACCATCCAACATGCTCTTAACCCCAACAAGGAAGGTATCTGGAAAATCAGACGGAACATTGCCCACGTTGAGTCGCCGCAGCTTATTGACGGAGTTTTCTCGCTTCAGCCAATTCTGTTCCGACTCCTTGCCCTCGAAAAACCACGCCATTTCCTTAAAAATGTCGTCCAGCTCGCGGTTTGTGTTGACGTACAGTGGCTCGAGAGTTTCTGGCTTAGTCTCAATTCCAGGAGTGATGGGACGCTCGGCTGGTGCTACCGATGAAGTGCTGGCCGAAAGAGCTGGACGAGGTGCTGGAGCGACGGCTTCGGCGGCGGGGGTCTCGGGGCGACTAATAGACGTCGGGGCGAGCTCCTTGACGATAGCTTGCTCAATTGCAGGTCGCACCTTGAAGTTCTTGAGTTGTCGCTTAAGATCGGATTTGGCAGCATTTGGCGCAGATCGAAAGAGTTCAATGACTGTATTCTTGGCCGCATCTCGTACCATGCCATCGGCGTCCTCGAGAAGTTCCATGAGTACAGGGACGTAACCTCGGAAAGGCAGGCCATTCTCCTTGTGCATCTGTACTCCGTTAGCACACCCGATTGGGTGCAGCAGGTGTGGTTGTCCTCACCTGCAGTAGCCAACTCATGGATGTTTCCTTTGCTCTGGGGTTCTTTCCATTCATAGCTGAATTTCGAACAAAACGTTCGACATCTGCTGGCGCAACGGCGTATAGAGTGACGAGTGAGTGCGAAGCGAGGGACCGAAACTTATCTTTGTGATCGCCGAGCTTCTCGACGACAATTGGCAAAGTTCGCGCGGCTTCTTTAGATAGGAGCTTGGGGTCTTGTCGAGACAGGCGCGTGAGGAGATGATTCAGGGCAGTGAAACCAGCGTTTACCAGAGCGGCATGCTGCGAGGTAGTAGCTGCGCGCAAACCATCAAAAAGCTGGGCGACACTGGATTCGGGGACGTTGTGTTGCTTAATGCCCGATTTGATGATTGTGACATATTGGACCTTGGAGTCGAGACTTCCGTCGCCGCGCAGGATGGTGTTGAGATCAGCGACCTGCTGGTCGGTAAGTTTTGTGTCGGCCATGAGTGGATGGATATATGAAGAATCTGTAAAGCAGAAGAGCATTAGTCGCGATCAGGATGAAGATTCAACGGGGGGATGAGCGAGACGCGCGCAGGCCACGCGAAGTGGGATAAAGTAGCTCTCCCCTCATCCGAAGGGTTAGACTATCATGGTGATGCGCTGGCCATGGTGTTGTCCGGAAATTGAACAAGGGGTCCGGAAGCGGAAGCGTAAGTGCACATACCTGTGACTCTAATTGCGAGACAGTCCGTAGGGGACAGAGCGAAACAAGAAGAATCGCTTTAGATGAGAGTGCGCATTGAGAGCGTGATGGAGCTCTATTTTAGTAGTAGTTTGTTGTTTATTATGTTGATGTTATGGTTGTGGCACTAAGGATTAAGATGGGTATCCTTTTTCGTAGGTAGGTAGGTAGGTAGGTAGGCAGGTACTGTAGCCAATAGCGCGAGCTGATGGAGCTGGCTCACCCCCCGATGATTGCTGTAATCTGCCGTAGAGTCGAGAAATGAGTCCCAGACACTGTATTACATCAGGGTCATTGATACCTGCAGGATGCGCTGTCTATGTATAGAGCCATGTCTAATATCCTTCTAGTTATAGTTTGACTTGAGTGCGATATATTTTCTCACTTAAACCATCTTCTTCTCATGGTTTCGCCGTCATCATAAATGGTTGGGTTGTCAATTTCATTGTCGGGAGCAGCAGATTCGAAGAAAAACAATCTGCCCGAACAAGGTTGCCGCAGTTGCCCCGGCGAAGAATGTCCCGCCAAGCTTTGCTGCAACTGCCCAAAGGCGACTCCACTGTCAGACTGTGTTCAATTCTACTGATCATGATACAGGCCAGCCTCATCATTGATATCCATTTGTTTTACCTTGCATATGATATCTCAGTAACACGCATGAGCCGTTCTCGTCCTCTTCTCACAGACCCGATTATCCATTTGATTCTCTGTGATTAGATGAAACTGCCGTTTTCTTCTTCCCTCAGCAAGCCTCCCATTTCAAACTAATCTTATTAGCCCTCTGTTACATTCATTCCATCCTCATCTACTCCGTAATAATAAATTCAACACCTCGCCAAACTCCAATACCCAACATCAAGATCGTTGGTTCGCCCGTCTCAAACCCTCTCCCTGATACACCACCACGCACTCATATATACATGCCTCATCTTCCCCCAGTCACTCCCATTCCAACCCCCGCCTCAATCTTCTCTCCAGCCCCGATCATGACACCGGCGATCCAAGTACCCACTCCCTCCGGCCCACGGAATGGCCCCGATATTCCCGGCGCCGGCAAGTTCAAGGTCCCCAAGCTACGTCTTGAGTGTCGCGGTCTCTCTCACCCTGGAGCTGCGGTCTTTCTCAGCTCTGTCAATGCTGCCGAGTGCCTCGCCAAGGCGGCCCAGCATGTACTGGCGCTCCTGTATGAATCGCCCACGTGTCCTACCACAACAATCCCGACAACACGGTCTGTGACGGTGATTCTGCGTAGCATGTCCGGTGTAGCTTACACCACCGGCTCTGACCTCGACAGCGATCACAAGGAGATTCACTTCTCAGTCGAGTATATCGCCAACATTCACCCCATATCTCGCCGTACAGAAGAGATCAATGGCGTCCTTACCCATGAGCTTGTTCACTGCCTTCAGTACAACGGCCATGGAACTTGTCCAGGCGGTCTGATCGAAGGCATCGCAGACTGGGTGCGACTTCACTGCCTTCTCGGTCCCCCTCACTGGAAACGCGACAGCAATGGAAAGTGGGACGCTGGCTATCAGCAAACGGCCTATTTCCTGGACTACTTGGAGGAGCGGTTTGGGAAGGGAACCATTCGCCGCCTAAATGAGAAGTTACGGATTCAAGAATATGAAGAAAAGCCCTTCTGGACCGAACTGGTTGGACGGCCGGTTGAGCAGCTCTGGGGCGATTACAAAGAGAAGCTTGAGCCGTAGTATATATACAGATACACGTTGAATGTCGGCGTTGATGATGATTTACTGATGCATATAAGGCGTTCACACATGATAGCAAGCAGAGTCAGATACGTCGATGGATTTTGTTAAAAGAAACGAGGTTAGCCAGGTGCCAAGAATATAAGTTTGCTACCGCAACCTGAACTCCAACTCCATACAAAAAAGAAAACCCAAGAATTCAGACCCCAAGAATTCAGACCCTAAGCGTCTGTATACATACGTCTGTTATATAACTCTCGAAACAAAATCCTACTCCTACACTGGCTTCCCTACCTATATTCCAACTCGGTGATTTTAGAACTCCCATATGAAAGAGTTTATTGGTGGACAGGAATGTGGGCGTCGCTCTCGCTGATGACGCTGCCGACCTCAGACCAGCTAGCGGGTGTAGCCATGCCAGAGCTCTCACTCATGACATCGAAGTAGCGGCCAGCCTCTCCCTCACGAGACGATTGCGCATCGTTGGCGATATCCTCTCCGGAACCGACAAGAGACACAGAATCGGTGGGTGTCACCATGCCATCGTCGCTGATGACTTCAGGCTCGGACATGGGGGCGCTGGGGGTGACGGGAAGAGGAGAGTAAAACTCGGGGCTAGTGTTCTGCGCCCAGGCCTGAATGGAGGAATAAGCATCGTCGCTGTCCTCTTGTCCGGCGGTCATGTACTCGTCGACACCGATTTCACGCTCAAGGGTGGCGGAAGAAGCTGTGTCGGAAAGGGCGGGGGTGGGGTCAGTGTCGGTAAGAGCAGCGAGCTTCTCATCTCGGTCCTGGGTAGTGGCGCTGTAGATGTCGGAAATTTCGTCTTGGGCGGGAGAAAGATGGCGGCCTTGCTCAACATCGTCGTCCAGTTCGTCCTGATCAATGTTGTGTTCGTCGGCAAAGGGGTTGGTGTAGAGAGAGGAGAAGCCGCGAGAACCGTCGCCACGACGTCGCAGACCGTCATCCATTGCGCGGGTATCAGTTCCAGTGTTGAAGACATAAGCGCCTCGCTCAGCACCCTCGTCCTGACGAAGGAAGTCATCAAATGAAGAGCCTCTTCGTGATGAATCCAGGTTTTTCTCGTCGATTTCCTTGTCCCTTTGTTCCTTCTCTTGCTTATCTAGCATGACCGAGTTCCAATAAAGCAGTTCCTCACGCTGTCGTCGGCGAGTTTCCTCATCGGCGTCAACACCAGCTTCGGCACCAGCACCACGACGGGACTCGAAGAAGCCATCAGCATCCTCAGGTCTATTAAACCTGGGCTCACGGTGGGGAGGTTCGATGCCCTCGCCCATAGAGTGGAGGGCGAAAGCTATCCGCCTCCGAACATCGTCGGCGTATCGTCGCACTTCAGGCGACTCGAAGATGGCGATAGTGGTGGCGATAGCGACCGAAACAGCGACTACGGCACCTGATGCCAGGACAATATGGTTAGGCATTGTTTCTCAAGTCTGCAGAGAGACTGCAGATGGAGGAGGGAAGAGGGAAAAGAGAAAAAAGTAGAGGTGTGAATGGACGTGTTGCGATATGGATGTTAGTGGGGTGGAGTGAGAGCTGTTCAAGCGAGCAAACAGAAAGAAGACAACAAATCTCTCTCCTTTTCACGAGCTACGCAGAAAACAGATACAAAAGACGGAGCTTCCCAGAAACTCGAATAATAAAGTAAAAGCAGAAACAACGAATAAATTGGAGGAAGCTGGAGGCAAATCAAGGGGAAGTTTGAGCTTGCGTAGGCCTCGTGCCTCGTGCTGCTTCTGGTGTCTGTATTCGCCACAGGCAGCCTCGGGACTCGACCCAGAACTGGCTGTGGCTCAGGCGACACTCTTTCTGGCCTCCCTCCCTCAGCTCAGGCAGACACAGGCCGAGACGTGCACCATGATTCGCGAGCTTGGACGCGGGGTGATCAACATCCTTGGGCTTTAGCCTGGATGAGCAGTAAAAGATGATGAATACAGAGAAGATAATCAACAGAAGTGAGATTGGTGGATGAATGGGATGATGGAGTGTGGCGCTGTGAATTGATTGATTTACATACCTGTAGCCACCAGAGGATGAGGCATCCTCCCTCGAAAAGCGACAGAAATAGTCGAGCACGTCGTACGTAGGTCGATCACAGATCCAATAGCGGCACAAACAACGAGTGAGAGTGACAGTGAGATGGGATACGAAAAGAGGAGTCTGGTGTAGGCTCAGAAGAACGATAGAAGGGGTAGAAGAGAAATTGACGCAAGAGGTGGAGATAGGGAGCATTTAAACAAACCTATTTAAGTTCAGTCAGTATCGATCAATTGTGACAGCGACGGCGACGGCGACTACGACTACGACTACGACTACGACTCAGATTCGGACTTACTCGCACATTTCTGTCTGTCCGTCCAGCTGAGAGAGTTACTCGGCTGTCAAAGTCTATATAAGACTCATAAGCACAGCCCACTCACTGCTAACACTTCTAGCACTTCAAACACCAAAGCATAACAATACGATTGTTTCGGATAACAATGCTTTCATCTGATTTGATCTCATCTCTATATATCATCAACTCTTCTTTATCTTGTCGCATCAGAATCTAACATCAATTCTCAATCGACGCTTGCGGATGGCGCGTGACGTGATGCGACGTGATGTGTGATATGCATTATTAACTACAGTTACAGCGCCGACTAACAAGCACAAGCGACCTACCATCACGCGCTTGGCAGGAGAACAGAAAGACTACCAGACATTTCGAGTCTCGGTATGGAGATGTACGCTCATGACCTTCACATTCACATTCAGCAATGCACATCAATAGTAGTAACAGCAAAAAGATTGTTTGATTCATGATTCATGGAGACGCCGAAATGTCCCCGCATGACCGTCGCTAATAATGCCAGATGATTGTGGTATAGTTAATAAACTCCCCCCATTTTGATTGCTCGTTCGGGTCACCGGTATATCGAGGCGCCATTATCCCATACACATTTGGTGGGAAGACTTGTCAGTCCTGATAGACTCGTTTGACGAGACAGAGTCGGTAGAGTTCTGGCGAGAAGCCTTGGTGCGCTCGCTGAAGCATGGCTAGTACTTTGCTTGAGGCTGAAGTTAGAAGTAAGGGGGTATAACTTACTAGTGAGCGCGGTCCTGGAGAACACACTGGTAACGGGCGTTGCCAGTCTTGAAGCTGAACTTGATGCCCTTGTTCTCACCGAAGTGGGAAGGGGTCTGGGGAGTGGCGGAGTCAGACATTGTGATGGTTTTTGGTTTTGTTTGTGTGTAAGTGAAGAAGATGGACAGTGGAAGAGTGAGAGTGAGGAGTAGAGGTTGGGGAGGGAGGTTCAGAGACAGAGGTCGAGGTGGCCCAATATACCCTTCGCGATTCAAGATAGTTACGTATCTCGTCATATCCTCCTCCACGATGTGCCTTGCCATTTGATGCTGATGCTCCACGAAACCAAACAGAGTGAGCCATTTCCTTTCTTTCTTGCAGACCAGGATCAGGACCAGGACCAAACAACAACACCCTCAGCTTTGACCCACGATGTGAAGCCAACTACTGACTGCTCTGTAGAGGGTCGAGGGTGCACACACCAACTTTCTGACGATAACCAACTAGTTAGTGTACCCCTGTTTCCGTCTTCTTCTCCGCGCAGGCTCCAGAGAATGGGGGTCCTCCAAGTCCGTGTGACGGTACATAACAGTTGATGATTCTGGAGTTATTGCCACTTCCACGTCTTGCACCGAGACCGGCTCTTTTCCTTTACTCATCTCTAGTCACGTAATCTAATCCTACATCTATCTCCCGTTCTCAGATCCCATAAAAGAACCACATTTAAGAACAATAACACCGTCCGGCTAAGACGGGAAAACGAGAGAGACGTCCTTCTAGAAAACCCAACTGCAGATTTCTGGGGTTTCCTGTCCCGTCCGTCGAACCGATCAACGACCCCGATTTCTCGCCTCACGCCAAGATTTGAGGAAAAAGCCGCGGGATGACCTTGTCGATCGGAGCTCGCTCCAATGGGATAATTTACCCACGCTTCAATTGGATGCTGTGCTTTGCGTCGCTCTGCGGCAACGGATATCCTCGCACTCCGTGCTAATAAGCGGGCCTCCCCCTGATTTTCTTCGACTCTTACACTGTCGACGACTTGTCCCCGAATAGGTAGTTGGCTATCATGGGAATTTTCTAGCCTCTTTTTTTCTTGTTTTATGCTTTTTGTTACGCGGAGAGATAAGGTTTTCGCGGCGCCATGTCAGATCGATATGTCTAACTTGG
The DNA here is from genome assembly GCA_008711595.1 of Fusarium xyrophilum. Lineage (NCBI taxonomy): Eukaryota > Fungi > Ascomycota > Sordariomycetes > Hypocreales > Nectriaceae > Fusarium > Fusarium xyrophilum. The sequence goes on from VYWZ01002080.1 coordinate 18,732, forward strand.
AGGCTATTCCTGATATCGGCCTTCACCGCTGGTAGGACGGGGTTGAAGGTTGAACAAGAGGCTCTACCAAGATAATCTGTCTCATATCGTCTGCGACAAGCCAAAGATAATGAATGGCATTACAAAAAGGACGGTGTTTGCTAATCAGTTAACTAGCATGTATGTACTGTTACGTGTACTGTACACGATAGTTGTCACTTGACTGGAAGATCAAATATTCAAGGCTGTAGGTAATGGATCCTGTACCCCGATCTCTGGACGCCTCGTTACCGGTACGCGGTTACGGCTTATATCATTCCCAAGTTTCATGATACTTTGTTGTAACGTCGAGAGCAGTCCCCAACAACGCCCAGTCCCAGTCGTGGAGGGCAGCGCTAGTTCTTCAGATCCCCCGCACTCAACTCCACGGTGCCCTCGAGGCTGATTGGGGTACAAGAGGCCCACAGTCTAGTTTGTCCTCACCGCATGTCACTAACAGACACGGCAGAAGCTTGCTCGATGGAGCTCTGGCTGGTTTCATGGGTGAATTGGCGGTCGGATTTGACTATGTGCGTCTGAGAGTAACCGCCTCTGCCGCTTCAGATTGTGCATCGTGGGGGTGAAACGTAATAGTCTATGTTGTTTATCAATTCTAGAACCATCAATTGGGTCACGACGATGTAAGAAAGTGATGCCAAGTATCACTTTGTCTGTATGTTGACTTGGTAGAGCTGGTATTATAGACACAATTACCAGAAACCCGGCTGGCAAGAGTGTCACGCATACTGTACACATGCATGGGATATTGTTGTCGCTCGCATATCTTTTTTTCTTCCTGCATTATTTCCTCTTCTCTCGTCGTTGTTTCCTCGTGGCTGGTTCTGGACTTTGGCAAACTGCTTCTTCGATACCACATTCAGCTCTTGATATGCCACACCGTAGCAATTGATCCATTGACATGAACCTCAGTTGTCATTTCCATTCAGCCGGGCTGGCTGTAGCCAGTGAGACTCGCGATAATGGCCTGATGCTCGCATAGATCGACCTGGGATACGCAGAACCACAGCTTCATGCACCAGCTCATTGGCCGTGTCTTGTCTGACATGCGACACGCGAAACAGTGGCGCCTGCTTCCAGGTTGCTGCATCAGGACCGATTTTGATACTGAGCACAGAGTCAAAAAGACTAGGCAAGGCACGCGATCATCTGCTGTCCATCACGTCCATGAGTTGTTGCTCTGCATCAACCTCGGCAGTATCATCCCCGCCTCCCACGCCCCTCCTCTGCAGCTCGATATCTATCAGCTTCCGTGTAGGCATGCCCACGCTTAGATCCGGCATATCTTCTTTGATCTTGCGAAGATAGTTTTCCACGCTTCGCATACCGACGACAAGAAACCCGAGCTCTTCCCGGTCGACATCGAAAACCTCCCACCACTCACACTCTGGCATCTTCGCACCAACATCACGAGCCGCGTTGTATATAGCAGCAGTAGCCAATGCGTGGGGCTGGTGAGTAAGATACAGCATCTGAGGTGAGAGAAGAGCTGCATTCAGATATTGAATGGTGCGTAGAGAGACGATAGATTTAGGCTGCGCAAGAAAATCGAGGGTCTGGAGGTAAGTGACGGCGAGTGGGTGAGGTAGCGAGACGTGTGTGTCGAAAGAGAGGGTGTAAAGAACGCGAGCTTCAATGGCAAGGATGCGACTCTGAAAGGCATGGTAGTCTGCTTCAGGTACATAGTACGACCCCGGGTCATTCTCTGGACTTTCCGGGGTCCGTAAGAACAAAGAGCTCTCTGATAAGAGGTAGGCATAAACATTTGACATGTCGCGCGCCGACCGGGGTTGAGGTCCCATCTTCGCGACTAGATAGAGAGCAGCAGCAGATGTGTCCTAGAAGCACAGGTCAGACAAAGCTGAGGGATTTATTCGGGGTTTGGTCTTACGCTAAACTCATTGGCCATTGGAGAGTCGACAAGCCAATACCGCGCCAGAATGACGTTTGCTTGCGCAGTGACAGACTGAGGAAGCTCTAGAAGCTGACCAGCAGCTTGTGTGAGGCATTGCGAAGTGATAAATATTGTATCCTGGAGATCTTTGGGCAGAGATGAGAATGAAGATTTGTGATAGATCTGAGATGTCGTCGCAAGGGGATTTAAAAGATGTGCCATGTTGGGTATATCACATATCACATATCACAAAGCAAAACGTGATGGTTTTGATGATGGAACAATTGGAGTTTAGCAAGGCCGAGAAGCTCTAACTTGCGTGGAGAAGAACTCGCCTGGACAAATCAGCGGGCCTCTTGCGCCGTGGAACAGCCAAAGATCCCTGCGTTTACATCACTCATGATAACATCCATAATTGATCTTTTTGAGTTCATGGGAATGGGAACTCTGCTAGTAACTACGATCAAGCTTCAACGGCTGTATCCAAAACTGTTGTTTTCTCATAGAACGGAGAGTCAGTCCGTGGTATCTAGAAGAGACGAACATGAAGACCTTGTCCATCATGACCACTCCTTCTGGGTCTCATGAAGAAGCTGTGGAATAGGGAATTACGAGATTACCCAAGCTTCAGATGGCGGATTCTACCAACTGGCTATACGGTCATATCCAAATTATACTGGAATTTGTCTCTATGTGTGGCATAAGCTTCACCATTGTGTCGCGTGCGGCTCATCTTAGATGGAGGATAATATCAACCAGCAAAGCATGGAATAGTTTGCTATATACTATCAGAGCTTATGTCACAGCACTGTGCATAGAGACTCAGAACAGTTTAGCAATTATTTGATTAGATTATTCTATCGTGAAGCAATATTGATCATATCATGATGCCCCATATTGATTGGGTGAACTTGCTCAGGCAGGCACAGGCACCTCACGCGGGGAACCTGCATTTTGACAGGCTGCGGTACGTACCGAGCTGGGCTGGGCTGAGCTGAGCTGAGCTTGAGCCGCTGTGGAGCTTCAGCAGGTCCCAAGTCAACAACACATCACCACCACCTCAAGACATCAGACGACGATATCGGAGTTTACCTATAGTACAGGTCACAAAAAACTCACCGCTCCTCTTCACTGTAAACTGCTACAATAGTCTAGGCGCTTTCGCAATGGCCGCCTCAATCCCTCCGTCACCCGGCGAAGAAACACCAGCCTTCGACCTCAACCTCCAACACGGCCATAAAGATCTCGTCCAAGCCGTCGCATTCAACACCTACGGCGATCGCTGCGCAACTGGCTCAGTAGATGGCAAGATCCGCGTCTTTAACCGTCATAAGGATGGCACGTGGCGCCTTTGCGATACATGGACTGCACATGGCGGCGAGATTATAGAGGTAACGCAGCCCCCTTTCACCACCTAATAACCCCCTTGTCTCGTAGTATTCTTGCCTCCTGTGTCATTCTGTCGCACACGCGCGCTGACCTTGTTCCCTCAACTTTACAGATTCAATGGCTCCCCGCGACTGTTTATCCTAATTTGATCGCTTCCCTCGGTATTGAAGGGTGGTTCCGCTTATGGGCCGAGGATCCCACTGCTGCGCCGGGCCGACGATTTTGTACTGGACGAGCTGGTAATGGAAAGCCGGCCTTTGATACACGATCGAACAAAGCCCCCTACCGATCCTTTTCAATGAAGCATAATGAGGAGACGAGGCATACGTATCTTGCGCTCCTGGCAACAGACGGACGTTTAACAGTTTACGAAAACGATCAGCCCGAGAACCTCTCAGAATATGCATCTATCGACGAATTCAGTGTCGCTCCAAAACCAAATCGAGGAGAAGAACTCGCCTTTCGTGTGCGCTTCGACCCCAACCCAGAACCATGTTATACAGCTCTGCGCGCAGGCGTGCCCTCGGATTCCTTAGGTCTAGTGGTGGCTGCAATGGACACCGTCAAAGTATATCGATCGCGGGATACTGTTGCGACTTCCATAGGCGTCCAGCAGACCCAGAAGGAGTTCTATCTCGCTGTTGAGTTGACGGGTCATCGGGGTCTGGTCCGGGATGTCGCATGGGCTGCAGGCAATATTAGAGGTTACGACGTTATTGCGACAGCATGTCAGGATGGCTATGCGCGAGTTTTCCGGATCGAGACACCCTATTCCGAAGATGATGGCAAGTCGTGGTCTGCAGCCGATCTCCTTCGGTCAGCACCACACATGTCAACCAGAGACTCGACACCACAAGCAAGAACAAACGGAACTGCGACACCAACGGAGAGACAAGCTACCACGCCTCAGCTGCAATCGTCCCACGGTTATCACCAACATCAGCACCATACTTCTGGACTCAGCGCCAGTCTTGCAAAGTCAGGCTCTCACAATGATCGACAATGGTCGGGCCAGCCGGGCCAGGTTAAGCACAATTTCCAAGAGATATCCAAGCTGGACAACCATCGTACCCCTGTGTGGCGTGTGGGCTTCGATGACGATGGTCACATATTGGGCAGCACAGGTGATGACGGGCGCCTGTTGTGTTATCGTCAGACCCCGAATGGGGCATGGGCCAAGAGCTCTGAGTTGGCAGTACAGAAAGCACGAATGGCCACTCCATGAAGTCGCAGTTGGCAGCTGCTAGACTCAGCTCGCAGTGTCAAGACAAATAACGTAACAGATATCCAGCCGATGTGCATTGCTGAGGCGGCCCGCTACCTTTACATATCTTGGAGGACGCCCCCTGTCTGCACTACACCCCGTTCCACCACCTTCGAGTCAAGAAAGTTGAGGAGCTTGTCAGACGCAGCATTGCGTGGTCACAAAGGGCAAAAGACGCCGACCGCACCCCAGCATTGTGCAGGATATCGGAAAAGATGTGCGCCGAGGTCACTCGGATCAAGTCAGAGAACACCGGGTCCCTGGCTAGTCTTTTGGACAGTCCGCATCAAGCATACATCGAGCCACAAAATAGGCTTTAAGAACTTCAAACACATCACCAAGGTGTACAGTGACATGGCAACAGTTCTGATACTTGTGTTATGTAGAGATACTCAGCACTCGTCATGATGCAGCTTGAGCATACATAGATCACATTGCAAAGCATGTAGCCGAGATAGAATTCACATAACTGATTGAAGATCTGATATTATTCGAAGAATTGTATTTCCGAGCAGTCATGCTATCTGATGAAAAAACCAAGTGGTGGTTGTGCGACTCGCTGATTTCATGTTTAACCATTCTCTTTTGGTATTGTTCAAAGCCGTCAAAAGCTAAGTAGTCTCAAAACACAAAGAAACCCCCCAACGCCTTTCATGAGTCGAATTTATGATATCGCCTTAAAAACGTGCTATGCTTTTGTCTTTTCCTCCAGGGATGGGTGTGGCGCCCGCCTACAGTCCATGTTTTGACATGTGATCTGTGGCTGACTGTATCCCCACACCCCTTCAACGACATGTCTCTACTGACATGACGATTTTTGTATCTTTCCACATTGCACATCGATCTGTTATCCCTCCTCCCCTTCTCGTCGTTAAGAAAGATTGTACCGCTTAAGCAGCATCGGCGCTGGCAGCGGGTTGGACAATCTTGGTGACCTGAGAGCCAGCACGGATGATGCGCTGACCGGCAGAGTCGTTCATGTAGGTAATATCCTTGTTCTCGAACTGAGCACGCTTCCAAATCTCGACCTCACAACCACCGCGGAGGACACCAACACGCATGGTAGACAGAAGGTTATGGGCAGCGTTGGAGTGGAGGTAGACACCACCGTTGAAGATGGCGGTGGCATCCTTTCCGATGGCGGAGTTGATGAGGGCCTTGCCACCGGGGTGGTCCTTGATGAAGTCGGTAACGTCGTGGATAACACCGGCAATGGCAACGAGACCCTTTCCAGCCTTGGCCTGGGCAACGAAGTCGTCCCAGTCAACAACAGGGAGCTGCTCAAGAGGAATGCCCCAGTCGAGGGTGGCACGCTTCTGGTCAAGCTTCTTCTGGAGCTGCTGGACACGGCCCTTCTCAATCTCGTTGGCACGGAACTCCTTCAGCTCATAAGCAAGACCAAGCTGCTTCCAGCACCAGATGCTCCACTTGGTAGGGTCGTACTGCCACCACTCGATAGCGTTGCGGTAATCCGAAGGGAATTCGTGGTGGAAGTTGTGGTATCCCTCACCAAGGGTGACGAGAGCAGTGACGACGTGGTCACGGGGCGAGTTGCGGTCATCGAAAGGCTGATCACCGAGCCAGTGGGCAAGAGAGTTGACACAGAAGGTGGCCTGCTGAACGAAGCAAACACGGAGGATACCAGCGTAGACGAGACCACCCCACCAGTCACCCCATCCCAGACCAGCGACAAGAGCAGGGAAAGCGAGAGCCATGAAGAGAACGCACTTGATGTAGTTCTTGTGCTGCCAGACAACGACGGCGTCCTCGTTGAGATCGGTGATGTCGGTACGGCCCTGTCGCTTAGGGTTCTGCTTGAGGATCATCCAGCCCATGTGGGAGTACATGAGACCCTTGCGAACGGAGTAGGGGTCCTTGTCGGTATCGGTATAACGGTGGTGAACACGGTGACCATATGACCACCATCGGATGGAACCCTGAACGGCGCCAGCACCGACAGCAGCGAGATAGATCTTGAGAGGGGTAGTGCCCTTGTAGGCAGAGTGAGACCAAAGTCGATGGTAGCCTGGTATTGTAAGTAATTGATCGATGGTATCCGGGTTTTCGAAGCAGTGCTTCCTTGGGAGTTGACTTACCAGCAGTGATGCCGAGACCAGTGTGAACGTAGTAGAAGACAGCCCAGAGAGCAGTCTTGAGCTGGAGAGGAACCCAGTAGGCGGAGATGAATCCAGCCAAGGGAACGAAGATAACCAACGTGGTGTTGAGCCAGTTGATGTGCTGAGGCCAGTTGCTCCAGGTCATGGGAGTATCGGCAATATGGACCTTGTTGGTATCCTTCTTGGCACCGCCAGCGCGGAGAGGAACATAGTCCTTGGTGCCATCAGGGAATGGCTGGGCATTCTTGCCCGCAGCAGCAGCTGTCGCCATATCGATCGAGTTGTCGATTATAGGTTGGCGATGGCAAGTGTCTGTCGTCGACTCGAAGATATAGGAACCCAACACAAGAGAACCACAAAGTTGATGGTGACTCAGATTAGTGAGGGAAAGCTGAACCTTTTTAGGATGAAGAGTATCCTAGACAAAGGGTGAAGGGTTTATAAGAAGGGAAAGGAACTGGAGGAGGTAGGTCGAGAAGTAATTCCGGTTGGGGCGGAGGGCTCTATCAGAGACAGACCCGAGCCGGAGCTGGGCGCAGGAAAGAACCGATTGAATTGGATGAGGACGAGAAAACGGTAGAGACTGGGGAGGGGGGTGTAAAGTATAGTGGGCTTGGGAGGCGTGAGACAAGTGGAGGGTTGCAAGTGGAGGGTCCTAGTCTCAGGCCTTGTCCGGGCTGTTCTGCCTCCTTCTGAGGGGCGACAGAGACACCGAACAGCGCTTCCTTCGGTGAGGAACCAAAGAACAATACAGGGCCAGAGCGGGACCTCTGATTGACAATCAACCCTTGTTGTGGCGGCGAATTCAATCAAGAGCTGGCCCAGGGTTTGTGTGAATCGACTTCCCAAGCGAGGAGGCGGAGGCAAATGAAGACGATGGCATATGCCGATACAGAATCAGATGATGAATGACAACGGCGAGGAGGCCAGGTAAGCTCTTCCTTTCGACCAGAATTGTGTGTCAGTTTTGAGTTAGGGAAGCTCAAGATAAAGTTGGGGCAGGCTTGTATTCTGTTGACGTCTGACTGATAGGCCTTTACAATCGTGTCTAAGTGGTCATGATGCTTCGAACCTCGGCGATCTTAGATATTCTTTGCTTGTGAAGATTGATGAGGATGAAGCAAATGAAATGCTGCTATCCATTCAGACAGGTCTATGCTATCTGTTGTTGTATCGAAGTTGTGAGTGAGGTTGAATCTGGCGTGTTATGTCACACACGCCTACCGTCTCCCCGTCAAAAGGAGAAAAATCCATTGGGGCGGGCGGACCAAGAAAAGGCAACAGCAGCTCCCGTCGCTTCCCGGCACCCTAACCCTCTTGATCAATAGAGGCGCTTACTTATATACATCATAAATTCAGGGACTTCCAGTTGTCTGTACTGTACAGTGCAGTACTGAACCCTTCACTGACCTATACGGATGAATACCTATTCGGCCATTATCAGGAGTATTGATATCGGGTTCAGCGAGTTGCAGGACTTGCTGAAGGTAGTTGAGCATGTTGACGTTTCGATTGGCTGAACCTGATACTGAATTGGTTGTGTCATTGTCCTCTACAAGTCAAAACTGAACCTGTCACAACCGACTAATAACAGCTGCTGTGCTGTACAGAGTAAGTGATTCACATCAGTCAACCTTTGGCAAGCACTGTAATTCAGATGACCATGCCCTCCAACAACTTACGATGTATATCTCATGCAACTCCCCGCTCGGCTCTGCATCTCGAGTTACCGAGATCTTTCTTCTGCCCTGTCACTTGGACGAAGGAATGATGCCAGTAATCAGCCCACGATAGGTATCGTTAGTAGACGCTTTCATTGTGTTGAAATTGAGTCGGTCTTTCTCCGCAAATACAAAGATCAACTGGGCGACGTCTGCTCGGAAAGATACTGGGTCTTGTAGCTGGGACGAAAGGTCGACGTCGACCTGATCGCTCCTTCCCTCAACCTTTTTTGCTTCCCCAACAACTTTTTTGGCGGCTCCAGTCAGGTGTGGGGCACCGCAGGGCGCCCGGGTACCGTTTGGGTATTCCTGCCGATGATGAAGTACCTCATCGGCCATTTCTGGGCCTGAAGGTACTTCTATCTCAAGGGACGGCACATCTACATCTAGCCCTGCAAGAGGCAACGCGCCAGTGCATGTCTTCGATGCAGGGGAACTCACACGAAAAACCTGGAGCCGCCTGAGACTTGATCTAATAAGTCAAGCCTTGATCAAGAAAGAAAAAAATCAGAGAAAAAAATGCAGAGTCCACATCTCCACTGATTTGTTAGTTAATAAGAGGCGATGCTATTTGCCGAAGTCGATTGTGGGATCTCGCATGGCATGATTGAAAAAGTCCCGATCTGTTGGAGGTCATCGATATCCAGGACGTTTTGTTGGTAGATGGGCTTTTAGACGTTGATGATGATGATAAGGTCGGACAGTATCACAAACGGAACGATACAGGACAGGCCAAGACAGGCACACGAAATTCTGTTGCATCGACAGTTGCAGTGGCGAATTGATCCCAATTGAGCTGTTGACATGTAAATCACTTCAATTCTCGTTGAGCACCGTTTGAAAACCGGGCATGCCGAGGCTCGTTCCAGTCTGCTTTGACATAGGCACACACACTCAACACTCACTCATTCACACACTCGCTCTCACACGCTCATCTCAAAGATCCAGCTGGATCAGTCAGCGCCAGTCAATGCGCAGTTCTCACTCTACAGTGCATTCCTCGGGTTGATACCCTCAAATCTTGATAGGGATCCTTGGCCAACCTCACCTCACCTCACATTTTGATATCATAACTGCAACGTCCGCCAAATCCCGACTTATCACACCATGTGCTCGAGCTACAGGCGTCTAATTGAGAATCGTCATGTGATTCTCATTCCGAGAATTCATCAGATTGTGATTATTGTCAATTGTTGAATCCCAAACAATGCAAAGAATAGTAAAGTGATAGTCTTCAACATATCAGCCCTACCGCGAACTTCAGGCCAATGCAACCTCTGTTCCCCCAGATCGAACGATACCTCGGCCCATTTGGCTATTTCCTGACATGACTTGTCCATTTGAGGGGTTTCGGTTTTCTAGACTCTCTCGGTTACTCTTTTACCGTGCTCCGAGTCTAAGTGGAAATGTAATGGGACCATTCAGAAGTCAGTCCCCTTCTCCCGAGCTCAAGGCCCAAGCTGCCCTGAAGCATGGGCAGGGATAGTACGTACCTTTTACACCCCTGGTTCATTCTCCCCAGTTTCCCCAACAGAAACACAAAGATCGGGATTCGCCAAGCTTATTAAGCGGCTCCACATTCGCCTCCAAATTCAAAAGTTGCAGTTCATATGTTGGCCTTAATTTCTCCGTCCTCATCGATCAAAACTAAGGCAGAGAAAAATTCAACCCTCGACCCCTACGGAGGTTCATACTAAAAGTCTTTGCTGGCCAATAGGGATCAGCAACTACCCTTATAAACTCAAATAGGGTATCCCTACTGAATTTATTAGCTATCTTCTATAAGTGATTTTTACACTATTCTTCCCCTCTTTAACTCATAAAGAAGATACTATATATAAAAATAGATATTATAATTTAGGCTTTAGTAGTGATATTAAAAGCGCCTTATAGAGGAGTAAAAACTACACCTTAAATCTACCTTCTTATTAATATCCCTAAGTATATAATTAATAAGATATATTCTTATATAATTAAAGTAGGCTTTAAGCCTAATAAGAGTCTCTTTAGACTTATTAATACTTAGTTAGAAGATAAGCCTTAATCTAGGTAGCCTTTAAAGTATACTAATAAAAGTTATAGCCTAATTATTACTAAAGTTAGCTTTGATTAATTTAGTAGGGAAAAGTCACTTACTGATATCTTTAGTAAGCTTAGTGTTACGACCTTAGCGGTTACGTCACATGTCCCCGTGAAAATTCCCTCACCAATCAGTCATAGACTGACGATTCCTATCTCAGTCTATGACTAAAGTACCAATCATATATAGACTGAGGATCCACTATTACAGTCTAGGACTGAAGTTTAAATATCTCAGTCCCTAAAACCTAGATATACTAATATATCACTTAGCCAGTATATAAAAATATTTATTTAATATTGAATAGAACTTAGGTTACTAGCTATTAATATAACTTCTTTATACTAATTCAGCCTTATATATATTAGTCTACTATGAAAAGATATAATACTTTAATAATACTTAGTTTATACCTTATATAATCTACTAACAATAAACCTAAGCATAGCTTAGTTTAATATAGTTAGACCTAACTATTATA
>VYWZ01002081.1:0-26273 GCA_008711595.1 Fusarium xyrophilum
TAAAATAAATTATATTTATATATTGAAACAAAAAAAAAGAGGGATTTTTATAGCCTTACTAGTAGTATAATTCTAGTCAAAAATCCCTCAAGATCAATTTTGGCACAGATGTCGATTTGGCCTTCCGCAGGGTCTCGCCCTGAACCCTTGAAAAGATGGCGTCTAAAATGGCCTCTGACTTGTTGTTCAGCTAGGGCGGTGGTGTTAATGTAGACATTGTAACCTTTGCCAAAGCAACCATCACAACGTTTTCTTGCCATCCTCATCCGGTCATCAACTAATAACTGCCTATATTGCTATATTAGCCAGTACTCTTGTAACAAGGTTCTCTTTGTGCATATCCGGAGTGACAAGTCTCAGAGCCTTTCCGGTTCTAAAAGAAATATCTAACCATCGAATAGCATGTTGTGTCAAAAGATTATAAGCCGCACAGGTAGGGAAAGTCTCGAGTTGAACCGGATATATCGGCTCTGATTCAGACTATTGAAATGCTATCAGTCCGCGCTAATGCCAGAGCGCCTAATATTGTGGCTTTAGTACGTTAAAAGCTGAAACTCGGCATTGGGACGCCGTTCATTCCTTTTGCGAATGAAACATGAGTGTTAATAGGCTCAACACCAGCCTCTGCCGCATGATGTCGCGAGGTAGGGCCACACTTACAAGTGGCAGGAAGAGATCTATTTGCAGGCCGTGGAGCATGATTGATGCATATATCTTTGGCGAAATTTTTACATGCGGTGGTATTGGAGACCTTTTCTTAAGAAAATTCTTTCCTTTCAGGCCTAAGCAGATACTCTGGATTGGATGTTTGTAGTAGGATAAGATCGTGGCATAGGCACAACTGCTCTCTGCGAATAACCTATCTTATTAGCGGAACTCTTCTAGTATTGGACAATATCTATCTACTATCGCTATATTGACTGCTGGCTCATTATTCTGAATAGTCGCTGGCTGAATGTGCTCTATAGTATCGACACGATGCTCGACTCCGACCTCTTCTATCATCAGGCACTCGGTAGGTAGTGCTTCAACAGAGATATTGCATGTTGGTATTGTCTGCGAGATATGTAAGAAAACCAGAATGCTTCGAAACCATGAGAAATCTCCATGGACATATGCCTAGCTATAAGGGTCAAACTACTGAGGTAGGTTGTGTTGAGCTTTTTATATCATGTCTTGCTGTGGTAGTGGCCATATAAGTAAGTGGTGGCTAGCCCCGAGTCGTAAAATGAGGGAACATGAGAAGCAACCTCTGGATTATTACATATATGGGCACCTTACCTCTAGGGACCAGGTCTTCAGTCTCTTGTCACATGGAACGTCATCGTCATCTTCAGCGACGTCGGCATGGAACCTGGGGCTTATCAGCTTTATCGCCCACATGCCGCCAACCAAAAAAAAGTCGTTACACCTCCACTACCCGGGCATCTGATAACTTAAGTGCCGATTCCATTCGTCTCGTGGAATTTTGACTCACGGGAAAGCATAGCATTGTCGCGACTGTTCTCCCGCATCTTCTCCCCCATTTGGGGTTCTCTGCCCAGCGATGCTCTGCAGCTAACATTGAACTTTCTCCCCCTAAGGCCGCCTATTAATATGAAACCGCAGGTCATTCGGGGGAGGTGTTTGTTTTAAGACCTGTACAGTTGGAAGGCTCATTTCAAGTTCTTTTATTACCTTATTCTGTACCGGCCTGCCAAGAACCAGGCACAAAGTCCTTACTGCCGGACATCATGAGCTGGCCCCGCGTATTGAAGCAGGCACCTCGATGTGGCCACTGTGCACCATCTACCGACTCACGCCTCATTCAATCTTCACATAGCATCGCCACACCGATTCGGCCCCGATATCGCGGATTTGCTTCACAATCCGGCAACAACATCTCCTTGCCATGTCTCGGCAAAGGTGCCACTCGTCGCATGTCGGCAGCTTCTAAAGCACTTGCCAAAAAAAAGGCCATTGATAGAGTATGTCACCTGAAACCCATTCACTGCACGACTGATCTAATTGTTAACAGGACTTCATTGTCTCCGTCTTGGAAGTATCAGCTACCAAACGAGATGCCAAAGGATATCTTCAGAAGTACACCGGCAAGAACCCAAAGTCTCTCACTGATGCACCTCTGTTCGTCCAGGGTGATCCGCAGCAGGAAACGGAACCGCTGGACATAGTGCCCCCGCATGTTGCTATTATGAAGCTTCGTGTCCCACAAGAGATCGATGCCACAACTCTGGCGGGAGTAGCAAATACGCTGTCTCAGTTGCGCAAGCTCGGGCTCTTAAGCGTCGTAGTCATTGACTGTGGGATTGATGAATCTCGCATGACTTTCCAAGACCAGGCTTTCCGCCTCTGTGAAGCCATCGACAGCTTCGGAGAACATGGCGCTCGTGTTGTAAAGCATGCGTTTGTAGGCTTGGAACCCATCGGACAGAAGCGCAGATCACAGCCCACTGATATCCGACTTGACGATCCTGCCTTTATCAACCACATTCTGCACCACCGAATGATGCCGGTTATCCCTTCTGTGGTCAGCCGCGATGAAATCCGTCCACCCCAGCCTGCCGACTCGAATCAAATCGTGCTGGCTCTCACTAGGTACTTTGCAGGCGTGCAGCAGTCCAATACCACTGACACATCTCTTGAGGCCGATGCTGTCCCCTCAAAACTCATTGCTCTCGTAGAGAGAATCATTCTTCTTGATCCACTTGGGGCAACACCAATGACGGGCCGGTCTGGTGCATCCCATCGGTTCATTAACTTGGAGCAAGAATATGAACCGATTCTTAAAGAACTCATGGGCCCTGACGGATCCCCCCTAGCAGACGACAAGGACCTCCGCGCCCCGATCACTGCACATGCCGCGAATTTAGCCCTTGCCAAAGATGCTTTGGCGATACTACCACATACTTCATCTGCTCTCATTACTACACCTGACGCTGCGGCCAATCTTATGAAAACGTCATTTGAGCCCAACGAAGCTGTCGGGTCTGATTCTCTCTTTGGAATCGGTGGTGTAGTAACAACTCGAAGGAAGAAAAACCCACTACTGCACAACCTTCTCACAGACAAACCCGTCTTCTCGTCGTCCCTCCCGATGGCGCGCGCACCAACAAATTCTGGTAGGGAACCCACGGTAGGGGCATCTGGAGGCTCAACTCTACTTAAAAAGGGTATGCCTCTTCGAGTATTCCCTCACCCTCGGGAGAATCCATGGGTTCCGCCCAAGCCTGGAAGTCCGAGACTCCGCTTGACCGATAAGTGCATCGACCTCCCTCGACTGGTCCATCTCATCGAGGACTCATTTGGCAGAAAACTGGACGTGGATGACTACCTCAATAGAGTCAACGAGAATCTGGCCGGCGTGATCTTCGCTGGTGAATACGAAGGCGGCGCCATCCTGACGTGGGAGAAACCCGGAGGCTTGGACGACCAGACAGCGTACGAGCAAGGCCGTTACGTTCCGTATCTTGACAAATTCGCCGTCCTGAGGAAGAGCCAGGGCAGTGGTGGATGTGCTGATATTGTTTTCAACGCCATGGTGCGAGGCTGTCTCCCTGACGGTGTGTCGTGGAGAAGTCGGAAGGACAACCCGGTGAACAAGTGGTATTTTGAGCGATCTTTGGGTACCAGTAAGTTGTCTGGGTGTAACTGGACTATGTTCTGGACAACACCCAATTTGGACAACCAAAGTCCTATTTTGCGAGATTATGAGTCCGTATGCAGGGGAGTCGAACCTTCTTGGGCTGACAATAAACACATTTTGGATTGATTGATGGGAGTATATACTCCGTAGCTCTGATGCGATTCAGAGAGGAAGAGGCGGAACAAGTATTTCGACGAGGAAAGTTTACGGAGTCTGAAAGAACATCGGATCTATAATTTATCCTAGTACAATGATCCCTTGATCGATGGACACCTAGACACCCTCTCACTTGTGGTTTTCTGCTTCCAAATTTGTTGTGTAAAACCCCCTGCAAAAGAGACTCGTCATCAAAGCGGCTTATCTTTGAGGGCAGAAAGCTACCTACCTACCTATTATAGGCATAGTAAGTCGGTAGGTACTATAGTTTCTTGCGGTAGCAGCCGATCTGAGTTACCCTTAAGTTGTGGCTGATGATTAGGGAGTTTTGCATCGGTACCTTTTAACTTAGTTAGGTACCTTGCTGTATATCAGAACAGGTAGGGCCACCTTTCGAGATCTGCACTCGCCTAGGCGGGCCCGTTTTAGATGGATGCCCTGAGATGCTTGGCCAGCCTGTGAAGTGGTAAGCCTGTAAGCCCCTCGAGCCCTGGAAAAGGGAAAAACTCAAGGCTCCAGTCAGCTACCGTACCTGGGCCGCTGTTGTGGGGTTTTCTCTTGTGACAGCGTTCCCATATCTCTAACCTACCTGACCTTCACCTTTACCTTGCAATCCATGCTGACGCAACAATAACATCCCCTTTTCACTTCTCCAAATCTCCAATCAACCTCGCAACAAACAACCGATCTAATACTCAATTATCCCGGACAAACTGACACAATGGATTTCGGGAACTTTGGAACCAACCTTGGAAAGAACCTCTCGTATGTGGTCCCCTGGAATTAGCAAGATAGCACAGTTGCGCAATCTTGTTCCTCAAAGTGCTGGTCGTGATCGAACCTCAGGCTCACCATATTCAAACAGCAACCTTGGGGCTTCTATCACCCCCTTTGCGTCGCGCACCTTCCAGTACACCAAAGAGCAGTTTGGTCAAACTGAGGACAAGGTGGGTTGAGCCGTTTCGCACTCTATTGCGCAGTTGGTATTCTTACATTTGGCCTTCAGACCCAACTCCCTCCTGACTACATCGATCTCGAGAAGCGCGTCGATGCCCTCAAGCAAGCCCACCAGAAGATGCTTGCTGTGACGTAAGTCCACCGGATATCTGCCTGCGCCATCACATGCCAGGGGCGTTGGTGATCTAACATGCTTTTTATAGCTCCCAGTACTCTAACGAGGCCTACGACTACCCCCCCAACATCAAGGAGACTTTCCAGGATCTTGGTCGTACCGTCAGCGAAAAGGTCAGCCTCCTCTCGTCTGCTACCTCTCCCGCCGAAGCCCAGGCTGCCCTCGTCGCTCCTCCCGCCGCCAAGCCTCAACCTAAGACATTTAGCCATGCTGTCGCTCGTGCCAGTTTGGCTAGCAGCCAGCTCCTCCACCAGCACCACACCGGCACCGGAGAGGACCCCCTCGCAACCGCCCTGGAGAAGTATGCGCTTGCCAGCGAGCGTGTTGGTGAGGCCCGTCTTGCCCAGGATGCCCAGATCCAGAGCCGTTTCCTTGCTGGTTGGAACACTACCCTCAACACCAACTTGACTTTCGCTACCCGCGCCCGCAAGAACGTTGAGAATTCTCGCCTCTCCCTGGATGCCGTCAAGGCTCATGCCAAGGGTACTACTTTCAAGCTGGGTGGCCATGCCCACGGCGATCAGCCCCACGAGGAGCAAGAGCTGAGCCCTGAGGCTCAGGAGGAAATCGAGAAGGCTGAGGATGAGTTTGTCACTCAGACTGAGGAGGCTGTTGGTGTCATGAAGAATGTGAGTTTGCACACGAAATAGTTGATCATCTGGGATGACCGTACTGACCAAAACTAGGTTCTTGACACACCTGAGCCCCTGCGCAACCTTGCCGAACTTGTCTCCGCCCAGATTGAGTACCACAAGAAGGCATACGAAATTCTCACCGAGCTCGCCCCCCTTATCGAGGGTCTCCAGTCTGAGCAAGAAGTGCGTCGTGCCTCTGGGTTTTGAGCATAGACACGTAGAAAGGGGCTGACATGTTGTGTTATAGGCCGCTTACCGAAAGAGCCGCGAGGAATCTTCCTAAGTAAGTGTGAAAGGGATGTTTGATTTAACTATGTGTCGCTCAAACACGCGGCGTGCAAATGCCAAGTCGGACTTTACGTCCATGATATGAGCGAACGCAAACGCGTGCTGTGTTTCTTTTTCAATTTTCTTGTCAAGATCCAAGTTATATGTCTGGAAGGTATAAGATATTGTCTTGATTCAGGTATCGAGATACCAACCAACTCAAGATTCGAGGGCTTCTTTTCTTCTTCCTTATACTTGCAACGGACTTTACGAGTCTATTGCTAGCTTCAAGATGTAGAGACCTGGTGATTTGGTGTGAATGGAATCAACGATATTAGACCTGCATGATCTCTATTAATAGCTGACATGCAACACTGCGACATATTGTCAATGCGAAATCTTGAGTTTTCCCTGGCCATGGTGTGAATACCTACAACTATATTTTTATGATCGGGCATTAACTCGTCATGGCTCAAGAGTCACGTGAGCACACACGTGCATTCTGAGACGTCAATGCTGGAGGCGTCTAGTCTAGAGTCCAATGAGGTCAATTCAATTTCCTCTGACGATTCCGTCAACTAAGTCACGACGGAGCAACCGCAATTGACCTCACCAGCATGAGGCCAACAGCTCGTGTGTTTGCGCGCTACCTAGAGGCCGGTACTCCCACCGGCCTCACTGGTCTATGGACTCATGCCACACCCCGATCGACCCTCCTCTACCTGTACGGCACAACCCTCAGCAAGCTCCAGAGCATCCCCGAGACCTCCATGTACCGTCAATCCGTTGAGGCTGTCACCAAGCACCGAATGTCTCTCGTTGAGCAGATGATCCCTCCAGGTTACAACGAGTGGGTGGTTCGCGCCAAGGAGCTCGTCAGCAAGAACTCCTCTCAGTTCCGAGTGGCCAGCGGCCGCGTTGACGGTAGCGAAGCTCATGCTGTTAAGCTCGGCGACAAGATCTTTGTGGTGGGCCGAAAGCACGAGGCGGGCGATATCCGAGTCGAGGAGTGGAATGGCGAGGAGGATGAGGGCCCTGAGTACGAGGGAATTCGAACACAAAAGGAGCGAGAGGACCAGGTTACCTGGGCAGAGCGCAAGCCTCTCGAGGATCATGAGAAGATTGAGTGGGAGGATGAGCCTCAGATGACTGCGGACCAGTACGTTATCCTGGACATTCATAACCGAAACCTTGACAGGCAGGCTAATTTGCACGACAGGGTCCACGAGCTCGAGCAGAAGATCGGAGCTGGTCTTATCGAGGAGGTTATCCAAGTCGCCGAGGGCGAGCTTAAGCTAGTCGAGACCATGGAGAAGACCAAGGTGTAAGTTGTGACGATTATAGCAACAGTTTGGAATTCTTACTAATAGCTTATAGCTGGGAGGATCTCGAGGAGAAGCCTGCCCCCGGCCAGTGGACTTACTTTGAACGAACCTAAACAGAGCCAGCAGCGGAAGATGAAGCAATTGTAAAAGTAGAAGGGATTTATGTACATAGGATGATCACGCGCTGGGCTTTGCGATTGGGTCAACATAAATGAACCTAAGCTTTACTGATGGACTGGGACGTGAAGCCACGATATCAAGTTCTAACGGTATTTTAACGTGCTTCGCCTCTACTAAACCCAAGTGCCTTCAGTCTTCTTCCTGCTTGTTCATTGCATCAGGTTAGGTATGAAGACAGTTGCAGCCGAAGTGTTTGTCTTTTTGCGATTCGAAGTAACGACATAACGTTAAGCTACATGAGTGGGGCCTTGAGCCGTAGATGACTACTAACCTACTATCCGTACCTTAACTACACACTACCACGTACTGGTAAGACTTTCAAGATCTCTCGCATCAACCAGCATCAACCTCAGCGTCACACAATTCCACCGCAAAATGGACACCTCCTTACTCGATCCGCCATCATTCTCACAGCAAATAAGATCAAACAAACGCAAACGGTTAGAAACAACAGATGACGATTTTCCAAGCTCAATACCCCAAAGCTCCATCAACCCTCTCAGCCATTCTCCTGGTGTAGTTGCCCAGTTCGCTATCGCCGGCCTCTCAGAGACAGATCAGAATCCTTCACAGCGCATACGCGACTTTCCACATCGCGGTATCTCATCGAATGAAACCTTTTCTATTGAAGCCGAGAGTGGTGAAGATCCGGAAACGGAAGGAGACGAAGCAGCGCGCCCAGAATCTAAGAAATCCGCAAGTCGTAAACGGGGCGGCCATTTTGATGTCCTCTTACAGTCTATTCACTACTTTCTTGATCGAGGGGAGATAGCCAAGGCATCTCGTGCGTATGGCCTCATTCTGCAGCTGCGTCCTTCTGGTCTCCCTATCGATATTCGACATCATGATCTCTGGGCCATAGGTGCAGAAATTCTCATGCGTCAAGGCGAAGAAACTTCGCAGCAAGATAATGACTCACATGAGACTCGGCTAAAACCTACCAGGAGATGGGGCCGGGCCGCTAATATGAACAAGGTCAAAGGCTACTTCGATACCCTGATACAGCAGCATCCCTATGACTACAAGACCCCAAAGATCATCTCAGCCTTGGATTTCTGGATGGCTCTGTTTAGCTGCGAAATCTACAATACGCATACCGAACATATACTGGCCCTGGATCGGCTAGAGAGCGAGATTGATGAAGAGTCTCGCCGAGAGTCTTTCGGCAATGATGAAAGCATCGCAAGTGACGAAGCAGACAGCGTGGAAGCGAGGAAACTTTACAAGAAGGACGAGCTGCGAGTCCAGGCATTATCCATCATGAAGGACATCACGAAGAGGATGGATGTACTGATGCAAGATTTGCCGTACTCAAGAAATCAGCATTATCTTCGATTACACGCCATGGCCTCTTTTTACATTGCAGATCTAGTCATTCCCATCAGCCCCGTCTCGCAGTATCAGGCTGAAGAAGTGCAAAAATCAAGACTAATGGAACAACAGAGTGCCAGAAATCATCTGGAGAGAATAATCACATACGGAGGCGAGTTGGACGAAGCTGCATGGAAAGCTTTGGACCCTTCAGGCGATGTCGAGGGAGATACTTCTATTCCACCATACCAAAGTCTACCGATTAGGGGTCTCTAGCCTTGTTGATGGTCAACGTAGCCTTCGCCCGTCATACTAATTCGTACCGTTTTGGATAAGGGCAGATCAGATGGGGGAGCGGACGGAGGGGCAGATACAGACACAGAGGCGGACGCGGAGGCAGATGCTCTTGATGCTGACCCTTTGTTAGCCCAGCGCTGAAGGATCAATGCCTGATTCGAGCTTCCCACCACGACACACCACTCTCCTCCGGGACTCCAAGCTGCCTGTCGACCCACAAAATTGGCAGATGAAGACTCGGTCTTATGTGCCTTCAATGGCTCATGAGGATCCTCTTGGCTGTACCTCGACGCCCACGTCTCTAGGGTCTCTGCGTTATAGTCACCAATCTCTTCGCTCAGCCTGATTGCGTCTGCTCGGAAGGCGCTCGGAATGTCCTTGTCGGCCCCTCCGCTCCGGCCTTTGTTAGAGTCCGTCTTGGGGGGTCGACCCTTCACGAGCCGCATCCAACTTGGATGGGGAACTGGTTTACTCCTGTCCCTGTTGGGGTCCTTGAGCACTTCCATGAACTCTCGGTATGCTAGCAGACGTTCAAAATCCCAGAAGAAAACATTCCCACCTGCATTGCAAAATGCTAAAACTGGATGCTGGTCCGGCACAAAATGTAGCTTGAAACGCATGAAGAACTGCGGGCCACAGTTGGGGGTATGGAACTGGAGTAGCATGGTATACTGAGAAGGGCACTGGGGAGACATCGTTGGAACAAACGCTGAACGTGTGAGACGGCTCGCCTCGTCATAATTGGTTGGAACGGCTGTCTGAGCTGTCGGTGCCATGCTCTGGGGAGGGGGAGGATTTGCAGAAGAAAAACCCTCTATTCTCCAAAGTGAGATAACATTGTCATGGCATGCCCTGGATAGGATATAGTCACCGTAGAAGGCCACGCTATACCGTGTTAGCATCCAGATCATCAGATATGAGCACAGAGCCTACCAATCAATGATACCACTGTGAACTGCTGAGGTCGAAAAGTGAGGATAATGGACACGGACAGGGGTTGTGATGGCCTGGGTGGGGAGATCTGGGAGCGTCCACTTTAATGAATTAGAAAAGTCCGACTGAAGCTTGTTAAAGCATAGTTACCAGGTTGATAATCTGGTCATGTCCAGCCGACAGAATGTACCGGCCAGTGTCATGAAAAGCCTAGCAGAAATTGTCAGCATTGCGCAGGAAGACGATGATGAAACGTAAAAAGTCTCACCAAGCTCAGAAGATCCCATGAATGGCCTTCGCCGGCAAGGATAACCAAGCAGGGCCGGTTTGCGTGGACTGGGTCAAGACTCCAGACCCGAATACTCGTGTCACCAGAAGCGGAGGCGATAATAGATGGGTTTGCAGGCGAAGTTGCTAGATCATTGACATCCTGCTTCAAATGAGTTTCTGTCTCAAGGCGTGCCAAATTGGAGCTGATGAACTAACACCTCCATGGCCAGTCAGGCACTAGAATCAAGCAAGAAAGAGTCAGCGACGGCCATTGCACAGCGTTTTCTTGGAATAGAGGATACCCTGTATAGTTTCCCGTTCACAACATCATAGATCTTGACTTTGGCATCGACTCCACCAATGCATAGGTAGGGAGCGCCTGTTACGGGATCTTTTGTCCAAGTACAACAGCATGCGGAAGCCTCCTCCTAGACAGTGTTATCAAACTGTAACGGGCAGGTAGAGCACATTAAGCAACACCTACATCATCATCTCTGATCACCGAGAGGACCTCACATGGGTTGTTGTCAGCTGTTTGAGATAGGGTACAGATAACCACCTAGGCACGTGTGAGAGCTCATTCCGTCAGAGTTTAACAACCTGAGGGGAGACTTACATGCTTTTTGCTGATAGCGGCAAAGACAGGTTGTGCATCAAGCGGCTGATAAGGACAGAACTTGACATCGAAGAACTCTATATTTTAGAGAAGATAGTCCTCGCGTTAGAAAATACAATGCATTAACTATTGAGTGTAACGAAAAACAGGGACTATACCAGCAACGTTGTCATTCTCGAGAAACTCTGTATCGTTCTATTGTATGTGTTAGTTTCAAAGACTCTATGGGGCTTGCTGATGATTACTTCTAGCGAGAACGAGGAACGAAGCTTGGGTAGCTCAAAGGCATTATCATCGGCGATAGCCATACTGGCTGGCTAATCAACAGTGACCGTCGAAGATTATGTTTTGGCAACGAATCTTAGCTAAGATACGGCCTCGAAATGTTGCACGCAAGGTGGTATGAGAAACGCGGCGAGATGACGAGAGGATATTTTCTCCTTTTGGGCGTGTAGACAGAAACTGCTTCCTTGCCTAATGTTGTATCCTTGGAAGGCTTTTAGGGCGCTGCTCCTGAGTTCTCTCAACCTCGCATCTCACGCTGAGACAAAAAGAGAAGAAACAAAATCTTTGGTGTCAGATTCGCGAATATCAGAGATTAATGATATAGGTAAAAAGCCGCCATTTATCTTTCTTTGCCGTTCACGTCGAAAATCCAGGATCAAGAAAAACAATCATGAACGCGATGCGCGTCGAGTTGAATGATGCTACGTTAGTTTCATGTCGTGTTGACGAAAGAAAGGACGAAGAACTACTCTGTACCTAAGTTAGAGGTAATTTGGTAGGCAGAGTGGATCTGAGCACTGAGCAAGCGCAGGCTCTGGTTGGTTGAATTAACGAGCGGGAGCTTTCATTGGCAAAGCAATCGATTCTTCTTCTCACCTGAGGCTCCTTCCTGAAGCGTGATTCCATAAAAATAGCCTGGGATGAGGAGTCAACTATCAGACTGAGATACCCAGACCAACGACGGGTATCTAACGTACGTCTCAACGGCCACCAGCTTGCTTTTAGGTTTAGGTTAGTTCTCATTGTCAATGTCAAGAGGTGGATCGTGATGGTCATGGAGCATTTCCTCCTAGCTGCAGAATACTATGCTTTTTCAAAACATCCTACACTACAAATCACCATTAATTCCACTTGTTCGTTCCATGTCGCTCACATTCTCGGACCAGTCTCCATTGCAGAACCCGCAGCACCGCAGAATCGTTCTCAAAGTCAAGTTGCGCAATTGTTACCTCTGGAATGCCAGCATCCAAGTCCAAGAGCTTGTGGCTTTGCATATCAAGAACAAAAGTATAGGACTTACTTTCTTGGTGCCTCGTATGAGTCTGGATATGTATCACAGAAACGAATGTTGTGATCTGGGACATTTTATCACCCATACACCTCGAAATGGCGGAGCTGTGAGATGCCCATACAGAATCTCACCTAACTCATCACCACCTCGTACAGCCGAGTGCCTGATCTCATCGTATCCGATCCAAACGTGGTGTCTGGAGGGAACTCACTGTCATTCTGAAGCACAGTCGCTCATAACACCCGCATCGTCGTGGCCCTGCCTCGTATCCATCTCGCAATCCTGTGTGTAGCATTGATGCACGATCCCATGACCATGAGTAGATCTAGAGGCAGCACGATTTGTCCATAAGGCTCAATATGTCTGCCAGTTTCCACATCTAGTTCAGGTTGCTATATAGAGCCATCTCAGCAACTACACTTTGTTTCAGCCTGCACTCTCGTGACTACTGGCTATATTTCCACGGTCACAGTAATATTTGATGCACAAAGATTGGACGGCTACCTCTCAACCAATCAAGCATCCGTCACACTAGCCTCACTATCGAGGTCCTAGTTAGTTGTCGATCATCAATGTCAGGGACTTGCAATGAGCACACTAGGCACAGCGAGCCACCCGCCCACCATGGCAGCACGGGCGTTGACGTGCTAGGGTGTTCAAGGGTCCTCGCAACGACTTCCCGATAAATTTCGTCTAGCTTCTAGTGAGGGACACAAGGACCGTCTTGCAGTATCAGACGCTGCTCCATCGAGAGATGGGCTGGACCGGGATTGAACCGGTTCCTTGCGAGTACTTTGGCGCTGTCCAAGCTTACTACCTGGCTATCGAGCGTATCCAGGATCGTTTTGCCGATGAGGAATTTGATTCTACTCAGGTCTAGCGGGCCTGTACTGCGATCGAGTCCTGCGGCGCGGCTTGGCGAGTACTCGCTGAGCGCACGCACAATCCCGCCTCGTCCACTGGTCCCTTGTGGCTTGAGTAAGGGCGAAGTGACCTAGCCACCCATTGTCTGTTTTCCAAAGGGTTGTGACACGGGAAAGGCGCCATCAACCGACGACCTCCAGATCCCGCGTTTGAAGAATGAGCTTCGGCCCCTAGTTTACAGTAGTACCAAGACCGGGTCTGAGTTACACTCCGGCAAGCGCAAGGGTCTTCCAATGGACGCCCCCTCGAAGAGACCTACTTGGGGGCAGAGCATTATTGAGGTGGCCACAAAAGCAACAACGGCTGCTCCCTCTTTGGTGATGACGCTGTTGCGTGGAGTTTCGAGGGACACGGCATGCTGAGACGGATGGGGGCATGGCATATTGTGGCACAACAGACAAGAAAGAAGGATCTCTGGTCATGCAAAAGTGTGACGATTAGTATGAGAGATAGGAAGAGATAGGGTGTTCCTTGTTATGCCGTGGACTACCTGTTGTAGATGAGGCAACAAAGAATTGTGTCACAAGTGGAGCTATATGCTAGTCCGGGTACAACAGTACTGTATCTGTAGAAGTTATTCCTCATCTTGAAACAATGGATTACAATGGATGTTATGCAGCAGCTGATGTATCCCTGAATGAGTGGTAATTGAGGAAAGTATCGGAGAAAACAAAGCCAATTTCTCGATTGATAGTGCAAAAAGCTCGATCCTTGTTTAAGCTATGTTGTTGGGACATCGGAGCGGCGATTAATTGTGGTCCCCGTCTTTCAGCGATTGACATCTATTCCTCTTCCGTAGATGGTCGTTAATCTTACTTGTCATTCTGTTCGACGTCATTCCTCCCTCATTCCCTTCCCCGCCATCAAAAAAGAAAGCCACAGCACTAATGATAAAGAGGGAACATGTACCGAGAGCAGACAACCCTGTCAAAAAGTTTGCACGGTTCGAGTCATGAGAACAATAAGGACTGCAAGCCATTTTCTTTCAGCTTTCCGAGGGCCGGTGGCTTGGTTGGTTGTCCCAATTGTTTTCTCTATTCATTGAGTTCCCCAACCGGACAAACCTGCAGCAGAGAGAGGGACTCTTGTTGTCTCTATTCTCGAAACTCGGCCATTGAGGTTCAAGGATGGCGTTGTTGACCTTGCTTTTTCCCTCAATACCAAGTCTACATACAGAACATACGTAACCCAGTAACACATCGTGGCCACCCTCCAGAAACTGCTGCCTCATTTCGAGTCTCGTCTGCCCAGGTACTTACTTATAGTACCTAGTCGAGGTACAGGACGGTACTGTACCTACATACAAACGGTGACTAAATCCGCCGCCGGTCAACGGCGCATCCGACAACCTTCGGGGTTTCTTCACCATCGCTGCAAGTGGCATTCGTGTAGCCCTCCTAGCCTTGAGCTTTTTTGTGATGGGGTTGGAATATACCTTGCAAACAACCTTGTCTCAGGTGCATAAGCCTCCGTGACGAGGTACTTGAGGATGACAATCCTTTTTCGACAACGTTGTCTCTCGAGTATATCGTTGACGATATCATTTGCGGTCCAGGGACTTGAGGAGCAGTTCAAAATCAAGTCAAAAGACCAGGACTGGACTCAAGAATACTCGAGCACTAGACTAACAGATCTTTCAGCTGTGACGTCGAGTGTGGACAGCCTCTTCTTATTAACAGCAAACCAACCAACCCTAACTCTTCAACCCCCCGGTTGAGCCCAGAGGAGAATCTCATTTTTCATTTTTCACTCTTCACTCTTCACTCTTTACTCCCTGTCTTTATCGAGCCTTATATATAGATACAGATAACACTATTGAGTTCCCCATTCCCGGATGCGTGTTGCTCCGGGCCCATGTCCTAGACTGGATTCGTGCACAACCCTGGTTCACAGTTGACAGCCATCTCTTGGTCTTTTCATATATGTCTTTGTGCTGCCCTCACTTGTCTATCTCACTGTCGCAAGAACTCAATTTATTCTCATTCTTCCTTCTCCCCAGTGCTCTTAGGCACTATAGAGATAACTCCACAACTGCTAGTTATTTCAGTACCCGAGCATCTCTTTACTACTTGACCAAAGTACTCTCCGACTTTGTCCATCATCGTCAATCTCGTTTTCCCTCTCAAGAGATTCGTGATCTGTATCACCAGACCAACAATTGCCTCATCTTGAACAACTCCCAAACATTGTACTTCTATTCTGGTCCCTAAAACCCATATCATTAGGGCCTCGGACTTCGTTACCACGTCCGTGCCCTGTCATTCAAGATATCTTCCACTACCCGCCTCTAGACCGCGAAGTCTCACACCTACCATCGACTAGATCCACTCTGGCAGTTGACGCCAAAAGACATCTTCCCAAGTTAGCGAGTTGGACTTATTGATGGTGGGAGACCTTCAATCCACTTACATCACTTCTTCTGTTCCTGGACTCTGTCGAGTCCCTTCGCGCAGTCGCTTAGACTCTGATCTCGAACAATCATCCAGTTTTCGCCTCTCCAGTGACCATTGATTGGTATTAGCCAACGTTCACTGGAAACGCCCTGCCTGCGTACTGCTATCTCTCGCTTTCAATTAGAACTCCCCTATTAGGCCAATTCGTCGCGGAGCTCGCTGTTCTCGCACCGTCATCTTCATGGAGCATACTTTCTTGACTATACATAGTTAGTTATCTCTGTCCCTGCGTCTTCTCTCCCAGCCCTTCACTAACCCCTTCTTACCCAGATTTACATCCTGACGCTAATATCCTTTACGCGTCTGATTCCATTTTTGAAATTCTTGGATACTCTCCACAGGACGTCATCAATAAGTCTGCTTTTGAGTTCTTTCATCCGGATGAAATCCCGTACGCGCGATCCGTTCATAGTCGTGGCGTCTTGCTGGACAAGGCTGCCGTTTTGCATTATGCACGTCTTCGCTCTCGTGACGGTCGTTGGGTAAGCAGTGAATGCTGCTTCTCAATCGTCCACGATATTCTTTTTGCTTGTATAAGTATCTACAGGCGCGATGCCAAGAGTGAGAGTATGTTCACCGCAGTTACCTTGACCCATTGATATACCATTTTACACATATTAACAGAGTTCAGGACGGGCTCTGGACGCACCACAAGTCCGGCGTCTCTTCTCACGCTCTCCTCGAGACCCACGATATCACATGTTGCAACACCTGTCCCCCAAGTTCAGGTTGCCACCTGTAGAGCGTGAGCCCCGAGCTGCTCTTATCCTTAATCGGTTTACTAGAACATTGACTATTATGTTTGCAACCGATGCTGTCGCCTCCATCCTCGGCGTTCCTGCCGATCAAGTTCAGCATAAAAGCTTCTACGAATGCATTCGAGAGACCTGCTTGGATGATGCACTCAAATGCATCGAGAGCGCGAAAGCCAACGATTCCATTGCCTACCTGCGATTCTGGTCTCGCGATCCACGACGACCCGAAGACTTTGAGGAAGAAGACAGCAATGTTAACGAGGAGTCGACAATTGATGGTGTTGTGGGACGAAATGGAAGCGAGGGGCCCCGTCATTTTAGAAACGGCACCGCCAACAGTCCATACCCAAACCAGAACGGATCAGGAAGCGGCTTGATGGCTCCGAACCAGCAACGACGTGCCGAAAGCCGCCGGTCCAGTGATTCTGAGGGAGGTGGTGTTAAGTTGGATGGTGCCATGGATCTCGATTCGAATTCCAACTCCCTGCGGGGTTCGGCAGGTCCTTCCATCAAGGTAGAACCTGGTGTGGACATGCAGGATAGCATTACCTCCAACGAAACATCAGGCGAATCCCGCACTACGAGCTCCAATGCTCTGGGCTCTAGCTCACGAGCAGCTCGTTACCAGACTCCTCTCACACCACAGTCGCCGCCAGCGCCCGAGGATAACGTGTCCCAGGCACGCAGATCCCGCAACCACCAAGCACGACACTTGGCACCTTCTGTCGAGTTGGAAGCAGTCGTCTCATGTACCTCTGACGGTCTTGTCGTCATCCTCCGCCGAGCAAGACCTCAGATTCCTAGTGTTGAGCCTCCCCAAATTCCTTCTACCTTCGACCACGGTGTTTTCGCTGCCCCTTGGGCGCAACAACCTGTATATCCCCGATATCATCATGAGGCTGTTCACAATTTCCAAGCTCCATATACCCCGCACCATATGCCACTGCGAAGCGGTATTCAAGCTGCTGGTGGGCCCCCTATGGATCAGCTCATGCAATCCATTAGAGATGTTGCCGTATTTGCTTGGGCCCTTGTGGGCATTAATGGAAACATAGCATCCTGTGGTCATGGCCAGCCGTCAGGAGAGGCTCAGCCTCCCGATGGTCTTCCCATATGGGACCCTGAAGCGGGAGACGCCTCATGCGAAGGGCCTTACAACCAGGCTGCTCAGAGGTGGGTTCAAGAGGCCCAACGGCAGCAGCCATCGTTCCATCAGCAGGACTCGGTATCAACTGAGTTCTCAATGGTGGAAACAGCAGACCACAGTACGACTGGCCTGGGATATCAGAACCATGCGGCCAATGGTCATGGTAATCCATGGTGTTCACAAACATCAGCTCATCAGCGCAACCAAGAGGCATTTGCCCAGAACAGCCGTCAACACCACCAGGATCCTTCCAATATGGCGGCTTCTTCAGTGAACCTACATCCAAGCCAGTTGAGCGACGGGCAGCATTGGCTTGGAAACCCTCAAGTTCCCACCACGTCAGCCGAGGATCATCCCCATAATCCTCCAAACGGATGGAATTAATAAGTGCTGTTTGAGGCATGGCCTACTGGAAAGTATTACGGAGACGTACCTCATTGATCATAAAATATTGAACAAATGCACTGAGATAGTAAGGGTTGAATGACGTGTTTGTCAATGAGCTTTGGCTTTGCCTGTAACTCAAAGAGCTCAGTGGCTGTAGGCTTGTTTCTCAAGCACGAAGAAGCTCTGGGTCGCACTGATGTTGTAGCGAGAAGGATGAGATGGCGTAGCTGGAATCGTCAGACAAATAATGTGAATTAGTAAAAACCTGGAAGTGGTTAACATATCTTGATTTCCCTCACGCCTCAAAGAAGAGACTCCATTTCTGGTATATCAAATGCGTGTTTGAATCAGAATTATCTGTAGGTAACCCAAGGGATCCAATTGAAAGATGGCTTCGCCCTTGAGGAGCCCCCTGCGTACCTGAGCTAGACGGCGCTATGATTGGCTGCAGTGAAGAAGAAGCTTGGGCCGCCTTTCATCAGGGGGTCGTTTCTAGAGAGGCGACCGTGGAAGTTTCGCCGTTATTACCTAGTTACCTACCTGCCTTAGAGATATGTACGTCAGCTTCATATGCATCAGCTTTCACACTTTTGAAACCACGACTTCTCTGTGACGCTGGAAAGATAGTCACGATATTTATTACATAACTGATTTTTCAAATCGAGCGAAGCGAAACTCTACATATCATGTCAGCTTCCAGCGCTCGAGGGCACTATGCCAACCCACCTTTGGAAGATGAGGACGACCTGATCGACCCTGATGATGGTAAGAGATCGCATACTGGGCCTTGTTGTTGCCGCAACGTACAAAGTTCTATTTAGACACTGACCTGGATCCAGCCGATCTCAACGACTTCGACGACCCTCTTGCGACCAACAACACCCGTCAGCCCTTGACAGGCAACATTGGCTCCAGCTCATCATCGCGACCGTTGAACGAAGGTTATCTGACCTCACGAATCCCCGGAGAAGACCGAAGAGCTCCCCAAAATACAATCGACGAGTCTGTATGGGATACACTGCGCCGCGACCTGCTCGCTGTCTGGGCAAAGCTCAGAGAAGTGCTCTACCCGCGCTATCTCCTGGGCGGTACTATGTTCGATAACGAGGGAGGTCTGCGCGGCGCTTACTCCAGCATCCGCGGCGCTGGTCTTTCAGGGACAAGGGAAGAACTCACTGGACTGGCGAGCCGTATGGTTGACGCTGAGGCTCTGCTCCAGAGCAACATGACTCCTGGTCTTCGCGACTGGGATCTCTGGGGCCCTCTGATCTTCTGTCTTCTTTTAAGTGTTCTCCTGAGCATCACCGCTCGATCCGAACAGCGTGATGCTGTCTTCAGTGGTGTCTTTGCCATGATTTGGCTCGGTGAGGCTGTCGTGACGCTACAGATCAAACTGTTGGGTGGTAACATGTATGTTTCGCTATCTGGGTTTGCTCATGTGACATTCGCTAACTTGCTTGAAGCTCCTTCGCTCAGAGCGTCTGCATCATCGGATATACGCTTTTTCCCCTGGTTCTTGCTGCTATGATGTCTGCCCTGGGACTTCACTGGATCGCTCGCATCCCCATATATATCGTTCTCATCAGCTGGTCTCTGGCTGCTGGTGTCAGCATTTTGGGTGGCAGCGGAGTTGTCAAGAACCGAGTAGCCATTGCAGTGTACCCTCTACTTATCTTCTACCTCGGTCTTGGCTGTCTATGCTTTATCAGCTAAGCCTGGGCTCGTTACGAGGAAACGTGACTTGGTATTCGGTTGCTGCGGTTTGAAAAGACGGGGGTGGTTAGAAGGGTTGATTTTGACTGATGTATCCTTACTTGAAACGAACCGAAATCTGACTAGAACTGCGGTGTTGAGTGTTTCGGTGATGGAGTGGTGTCATGGACTGATTTCTATAATTCTTGAACTGTTCTTTGCAAACATGTATCACTTTTATCATGGTATGCTTTGTCGAATATGGCAGTTTGTTTGTTTTCCCAAAACGGAACAAGTCCTGGCGCGATTAACGTGGAGATACGGTACCGAGCCATTGGGTTCTCCCTTATCCTATCCTATCCTATCCTACCTAGGTAGATGTAGAGATCTCTGCGCAAGTGAAAAGCTGATAATATGAGATGGCCACTCTTTCATAAATCATTCTATTGATAATTTACGAACTTGTTTGTCGTGTGACAATTGAACCTAAAGTAAGGCCACAATCCCTGCTCCCGGAGCAGAAGCACTACCTAGGTAGGTCTGTACATTAGATATGAACTGGCGGGCTTTGGTCCATTGAAGATCGGTCAAAGGTATGGTGGGCAATGTTTTTCTTTAAAGTGGAACAAAGTCATGGTTAAGGACCAAGTTTCAGTATAAAACCAAGTCACATACAGTATTTCACATTTTCCCCAATTATCTGTGATCATTTTGTCTTTGTTTAATCGTATTGTTACCCCTCCCTCCTACTGGCGTGGATATTGGCGCCAGGCGGGCGGTGAATACCTTAGCTACAGTAGGCTCAGGTGTCTAGGTTAGCTCTGGTTATTTTGACGTTGGCGACTCTGCATGTGTTTGATTGAAACAACATCCAAGAGTGACCCAACTCAGACAACCTGCGCTCAGCTTGATTCCAGGTCCAGCGCATCTTTTTGCTCATACATCACTGGTGATTCTCGGACCTTACATGTCTTGCTCTATATCCTCAGCTATAAACTCTGCGTCAAAAGCTCAACGTCTTCACCTTATCAAGACCAATCCTCTTGTCGTTGATCGTCGTTAATTTGCCGTCATCACACCAAGCCTCTGAACGCCATGACCGACGACGCTCCCGATGCCAGTCCCAAGAACGAACCTCTCAACGTCGAGACCAACGAAGACGCAGAGACTCGCGCTACTCGTCGTGAACTAAAGCAATCCTCTATCTCTGACCCCTCAACGTCTGGTCCAGAAGATGTTGCCAACACATCGAATGCGCCCGATAATGACTTGAAGGAGCAAGTCACCTCTCCTAAGAAGAAGCGCGCACATGACCAACTAGAGGGAAGCAAAGATGCTGAGGAAAACGATGCGAACAGTGTAGCATCATCGGACTCGGCCAAGGATAGAGCTCTGCGTACCGAGCCCGAGAAGAAGCGACATCGCGACGAAGACACAGATTTGGTATGCTAACCGCAGTTTTATTCGCCAAGTGTTGGGGCTGAACTAATTTTTCTTTGTAGCCATCAACGATTGCTTCCAGCGAGGCGACCAAAGACGCCGAAGCTGGCAAATCACCGACAAAAAAGTCCCAAGGGCAGACATCTGCTAGTGCTTTCGCGGCGTCTGGCTTTGGCAAGCTGTCATCAGGGACATCGCCCTTTGCTTCTCTTGGTGCCTCTCAGAGCGGAAGTGCGTTCGGGTCTCTGGCCGCTGGCAAGCCCTCGCTTAGCTCATTTGCTTCTCCGCCCTCATCTACAACCGCACAACCCACCGCGCCGCCTAAGCTGACCTTCGGAAGCTCAGGAGGAGCGTCGCCTTTTGCAGGAATATCAACTGGAAGCAACGGAAGCCCCTTTGGGGGAAGCACTTTTGGATCTGCTCCAGGAGTCAAACCCCTCTCGAGCTTCGCTGCGCCTGGTGCGGAGCCCCTCAAGAGCGAGAAACCTGCGAAGCCATTTGGTGCCCCGGATAGTGAATCCGAGGGCGACGAAGAGGAGGAAGAAAGAGAGGAGAGTGAGCAGCCCCCTGAAGCCGAACGTGCTGCTTCGCCAGAGAAGGAATCCGACGAGAAAAAGAAGCTTAAGTTGCAGAAAAGCGAGTTTTCCATCCATCTCTTTGCCAATTTAGTACTAACAGTTACCAGTCGAGGTCAACGATGGCGAAGCCGGGGAGGCAACGGTTGTCTCTGTGAGAGCCAAAATGTTTTACCACGACAAAGAGGCCGGCTGGAAAGAACGAGGTGCGGGGATGCTTAAAATTAATGTGCCCCAGGCCTGTGTCGAGTACGACGAAAACGGCGTTGTTATCCCTGGATCGTTTGATGCTTCCGCTTTAGAAGTGGGTGAGGAGGCCGCAGGAGAATCCCAAGGACACAAGGTTGCTCGTCTCATCATGCGCCAAGATCAAACACATCGAGTCATTCTGAACACAGCGCTTGTCGCCGCCATGAAGTTCCAAGAAAAGGCTTCATTGAAGTCTGTTGGCATCCTCTTCACTGCTTTCGAGGGTGAACAGTCCAAGCCTGTGAGCATCACAATGAGAGTAAGTCGCAATGCCTTGGATTTCCTATACGGTACTTGGAACTGACAAATGTCATGTAGATGTCAGCTGCCAACGCAAAGCTTTTCATGAATGAGATTGGAATCATTCAAAAAGAACTCCAGAACAGTTAGTCACTGTTTGGAAAGCTCTTGCAAAGCTGTTAAACCCCCATAACGAGGTGATGCCCTGCCTCAAGCCCTGATAGAATCGCAAACGGGGATTTGCATTGATACATGAGGGGAGTTAGTCTAGCCAGTCGCTGTTTATACAAATGGCATGCAGGACAGATGACTAGAAGGATACAAAGTCGTGCCCAGCTTGGAGCACACATGTTGATACAATGCACCGTGAGAGCTTAGTCGGTTTCTGGCTTTTACACGGAACCATGGATAGAATTGTGTATAAATAGCTATCATTTGGCGAGCATTACTGTGTCTTAACAATGGCATGGGAAGCCATCGGTATAAGTCCTGGACACTGGACAAGGTAGATGGAGATGGAGTTACAACCGTGTGCGGGCCATGCAGTCATATTCGCACAAATAAACACGCTTCGATTGATGCAATAACATCTGCATTTCTGCTGGGCTTTGTATTTCTCATCACATTTGTCAGATGGCAAGATTATAATCAATGCACGTGATTTGGCATTCATTTCGCGACTTGAACCATGATGCATGACGTCGCCACTTCACGTATTGAAACGGCTTTTATTTCATCACGAGTCCAGCCGAACCTCGCACATTCCTTCAGTTCCCAGTGATGACATGACAAAACGCAAGGAAATATCAGGCCGAGCTGGTCCTAGCACAGATCATTCAACGAGAAGAGCAAAACGCAAGCGTGATGGCGACGAGAGCTCAACAGCCGAGAGTTCGACTTCAAGTCAGCCAAGCAGCTCGAAATCTAAACGGAGAGGAAATGGGAGGGAAGCACGGCCGGCCCTTCACAGAGAATCCAGCAGTGTACTCGTACCCTGTGCTATGGAATGGCCAGAATTGTTTAAGAAGGTTGAACGAACGCATCGAGCTCTCAATCTTGTCCATACCTTTTGCACCACACGAAAACATCTCGCCACAACGTTTGATACCATAAAATCTGCTGTTGAAGCCCATATCAAGCGGGAACTATTGGTCGATGAGATTGCTTCCATGGTAGCGATTCGCCCTGAGGGTCTTTTCTTTGCATATGTTGATGAGAACATGCTGCAACTTGATGTGAAAGGGACTGAAAGGGACGAAGTCTTCCGAACTGGCAAATCATTCAGGGCTCAGGCTCCTGCGCATGATGCTTCAGTGGGCGGATACACTGGCATGGATGGCCTTGACAAACAACATGATCGGAGCCTTGAACCTGCAGGACGAGAAGTCCTTTTCCTCGAATTCATTGATGGCGATCTGAAGAGACAAGTCCCAGGCAAGTCTGGTGAGCCAACGAAGCCGAACCGAAAATTGAGAGACGAGCAGCTGAGAATGCCCGTTTTCAGTCAGAAACAGATGACCAGCTTGATCGAGAGGCGTAACCAAAGATTCACCAATGCTATTAATGCCTTCCTCAATAAATGCTCCGAAGATGGGATTGATCCACTTGAAACTCTCAAAGAACAAACACAGGCATACATCCCGGTCCCTTCTGCCCAAGAAGAGTTTGCCCCAGAAAAGGCAGCCGATTCGATACCAGAAAGCATACCAAAGGAACGAAAGACAGTGCCAGAGATCGTACAGGAGCTCAAGGAGAGTCCCTGGTATACTGGGCAGATTGTCCCTGATGGACATCGAGTATTTGAGAAGCAGGCGGCTGTGTATGGAGACCTCAACTTTCTTTTGAGTCAGGATTTGGTCAACGCTCTATACAACGCCAAAGGAATCACAAAGTTTTATGCACATCAGTCAGAGGCTCTCAACAGTCTCCACGATGGAAAGCACGTTGTAGTGTCAACATCGACAAGCTCTGGCAAGAGTTTAATCTACCAGCTCCCGGTTATTCGTGCCCTCGAAGAGGACTACAACTCCAGAGCAATGTACATCTTTCCCACAAAAGCCTTGGCACAGGATCAGAAAAGGAGTTTGAAAGAGATGATGAGTTATATGCCTGGTCTTGAAGAGACTATGGTGGAGACTTTTGATGGGGATACTCCAATGGCTGAGCGCAATGAGATTAGAGAGCAAGCAAGAATCATTTTTACTAATCCAGATATGCTTCACATTACCATATTACCTCAGGAAGAACGATGGAGATCTTACCTGAAGAACTTGAAATATGTCGTTGGTAAGCAATTCCTTTGGTTGACCCTTTCTATATGCATATTAATCGTCAACAGTGGATGAGTTGCACTATTATAATGGTCAAATGGGTTCTCACATGTCCTTCATCATGCGAAGATTAAGGCGAATATGTGTCGCCGTGGGAAACCGGCGCGTCAAATTTATATCGTGTTCTGCTACAGTTGCGAACCCAGAGCAACACTTCAAAACAATGTTCGGCTTGGAAAACGTCCAGCTGATAGATTACGATGGATCTCCATCCGGAAGGAAGGAGTTTTTGTGCTGGAACACTCCGTATAAAGACCCAGGTGATCCTGGCTCTGGCCGTGGCAGCACCAAGTTTGAATGCGCGCGACTGTTTTGTGCTCTGATGCTAAGAGGTGTGAGGATCATAGCATTTTGCAGAGTTCGGGCGCAATGTGAGCTCCTCGTGAGCACCATCAAGCAGGAGCTCGAGAACCTGGGGCGGCCAGAATGTACCAATCTGGTGATGGGATATCGTGGCGGCTATACAGCACAAGATCGCCGCAGGATCGAGACTGAAATGTTCCAAGGTCAACTGCTTGGCATCGTTGCAACCACTGCGTTAGAGCTCGGCATTGATATAGGCTCCCTGGATTGTGTCATGACGTGGGGATTCCCTTACACGATTGCCAACCTGCGACAACAAAGTGGCCGTGCTGGCCGTCGCAACAGGGATTCACTTTCGATACTGGTTGGTGACGGATTTGCCACAGACCAGCACTACATGCAGAATCCAGACGAGCTATTCACAAAGCCCAACTGTGAGTTGCAAGTTGATCTGGAGAATATGCTTGTGCGTGAAGGCCACATTCAATGTGCGGCATATGAGATGCCAATACGCCCTAAGGATGATGCAAAATACTTTGGCAAAGACTTACCGAAGATTTGCATGGAACGCCTAATCAAAGATGACATGGACTTTTATCATTGTCATGATCGATTTCGCCCTGTCCCTGCAAAGTATGTTGCTATACGAGACACCGAAGATGACCACTTTGCTATCATAGATATCACCAATGGTCGAAATGTTGTCCTGGAGGAGCTGGAGGCCTCCAGAGCAACTTTTACACTTTATGATGGAGCCATTTTCCTTCATCAGGGCAATCCCTACCTTGTACGAGACTTCCAGCCTGACAAAGGGATGGCCAGGGTGGAAAGGGTCAAGGTTGAGTGGACAACAGTTCAGCGTGATTATACTGATGTCGATCCCACGGAGACAGAGGCCATCAGAACAATTTCGAATTCTCGTTCGCATGCTTACTATGGAACAATCAAGATCCAACAAAACGTGTTTGGATTCTTCAAGGTCGACAAGAAGAATCGAGTGCTCGATGCGGTACAGGTGGACAATCCACCAGTCATACGTTTCAGTAAGGGAATGTGGCTCGATGTGCCTAAGAAGGCGATGAGCATTCTCCAAGAGAGACGTCTTCACATTGCCGCCGCGATTCACGCTGCAGAGCATGCCATTATGAGTCTACTGCCCGGCTTCGTTATCAGCATGCCTGGTGAAGTACGAACAGAGTGCAAGACGGCAGTGAAAGAGTTTGCAAAACAAGAATCACAGCGGAAGCGACCAGCACGGTTAACTTTCTACGATGCCAAAGGTGGTGCAGGAGGCTCAGGTATCAGCACGAAAGCATTTGACCATGTCGACCAACTACTACGGGATGCGTTGAAGCGGGTCGAAGACTGTCACTGTGAGCGAGGCTGTGTTGAATGTGTGGCATCAGAGTTGTGCAAGCAAGCGAACGAAGTGATGAGCAAAGCTGGCAGTCAAGTGATCCTTAAGACTCTGTTGAACGTCGAGATTGATATGGAGTCACTGCCAATGGGTCCAGAATTAAACATTCCCATAGGTACCGAGACAGTCGTCCTGGCAGAACCTGTTCCGTACCGGGCCAAAGAGACAGCCTTCGGGAATCGCAGCATTGGCGATACCGGTGAATAAATATCAACATGAGGCCTAAGGTTACGTGTCGCTATCACTGTCATTTTGTTGACTGCTTCGATTACAGCTGACTTGGCGATGCAACCTTACCC